>JASVEL010001784.1:0-122125 GCA_032618575.1 Nicotiana noctiflora
GTTAGTAGAGTCTTGTGGATCGGTACGGGGACGCCTGTACTTATCCTCGGGAGGCCGCGAACCTTTAGGAAACACTTCACATTTCTTGGAATTCTTATCGTGCGTACTTGATTCAGCTTGAGATATGCTTTTGAAATTCCTTCCGCACGTCTGTGTACGCATCGAGCGCTCAGTAATGTAATTGCCTTATGGCTTATGATTTCCTCGAACGAGGGGCGAGATATAATCTCGGTGAGTTCATGTTGGGCCAGTCAGGATGACTTGAGGCTAGACCTTGTTTATGACTTGAGCATCGAGGTGCTGATTTTGTGAGTGGTGGCAATAGATAATGTTCTGAGGGTTTGAAATCCCGTATTTTTGCACTATACAATGCTGTGCCTGAGAGGGAATACGCGTCATGTGACGAGCGTGGTGGTATTGTGACCGGGGATTTGGACTTGATCCTTCCCAATTGATAAATTACTGTGTAAAGTGACTAAGACTGGGCTTATATCTATGTACTTGGGCTAGTAGCCATGTTTGGGGCCTTGTGCCGATCTGTAGAGTATTATGGAGGCTTACTAATGGATGAGTTGTTAATTGTTCGACTCTTATCTAAACTGTTGTGTAGCCCCGAACTATGGGCGTGGTGAATATTTATCATATCTCGCAATTGGAAGGTAAAATGCCTTATTTGTAGTGGAACAAGTTTAAACTCAGGAAGACTAAAATGATTATGCTATGTATATCCTGGTAGAAGGTGTTGTACTGAAATACTAGATTGATGTGACGACCCGGCCCGTCGTCACGGGAATTACCACCCCGTTATGTTGTAAATACATGTTTTATGATTTTATATCAGTGTTAGAGTCTATCGGGTGAGTTAGGAGTGAATTGGATTGAAAATGAGGCATATAGCCTTTGTGAAAGAAACTTGAATAAGGAAAGTCAACCCGGAGTTGACTATTTGGTTAGAGGGCTCGGAATCGGATTTTGACGATTCGGTTAGTTCCGGGAGGTGAATTGTGACTTAAGGGAGTGATCGGAATTGAATTTGGAGACCCGGTGTAGAAATAGGCTTGAATTGGCTAAGGTTGAATTTTGGCGAAATCCGAACGGTAGGTGAGATTTTGATCCGGGAGTCGGAATGGAATTCCGACAATTGCAGTAGCTCCGTTAGGTGATTTTGGATGTGCCTGCAAAATTTCAGGTCATTCGGACGTCGTTTGGTCGGGTTTTTGATTGAATGTGTAATTTGGAATGTTTTAAGGAATTTAGGCTTGAATTCGATGCGAATTATGGGTTTTGATGTTGTTAGACGTGTTTTGAGGATTGGAGCAAGTTCGAATAAGGTATTAAGATGTGTTGGTGTGTTTGGATGAGGTCCCGGGGGCCTCGGGGTGTTTTCGGATGGTTAAACGGAAGAAAATCATGGAAATTGCAGGTTGAAGAGTTCTGGTTCTGTTGTTTCCGCTCCTGCGGAATTTTGGACGCAGGAGCGTGTCCGCAGAAGCGGACGAGATGCGCAGGAGCGGGTGGTTTCGCAGAAGCGGACGCCTTTCCGCTGAAGCGGGGTCGCTGGTGCGACCCAATGATCGCAGAAGCGGACGAGAGAAATTGGGCATGGTCCGCAGAAGCGGACATTTTTCCGCTTGGGCGAGACCGCAAGCGGTCCATGACGCGCGAGGCGGATGTGTCCGCGAGGCGGAAGCTGCTTCGCGTGAGCGGGTCCGGCAAGCGGCCCTTTGTTCGCGAAGCGGAAATGGCCGGCTAGGCCTGGAACCGCTGAGCGACCCTTGGTCGCGGATACGGGTGCGTAGGAGCGGAAAATATTCCGCGGAAGCGAAAATCGCTGTAAGTAAGTGTATCCGAAGTTAGAAAATTTCAGAAACATTTTAACATTTGGGGGTCTCGGCTTAAGGGCGATTTTGGGCGATTTTGAGGAGAAAATCAAGGGAAATCATCAGGTAATCAACTATGAACTCATATTATGATTAGTATTGATAATATTACGCAATTATATCATGAAAATGGAGGAATTTGGGGTAATTTATGGAGGATTTAGCCCTAGGCTTGGACTTCAGGAAATCAAGGTTTTGAATGGGCAAATGGAGTCCGAATTTGGTAAAATTGATATGCTTAGACTCGTATTGAGACGAGGGTTCCAGAAAATGTGAATTTCGTAAATTTTCGGAATGTGGGCCGGGGCTCGGGTTTTGACAACTTTGGGAATTTTGATGTAAATTGAGTTGTATTGATTGGGTGTCGTCCCATTGGCCTAAATTGTTGTATTTTTACTGTATTTGATCAGATTCTACGCGTGCGGAGCTTGATTCTCGTGGCAAGGGCATTGCGGAATAGTCGTCGCGCTGTATTGAGGTGAGTAATAGATGTGGGTGATGACCGGCGGGTTCGAAACCCCGGTATACCACTTTGTGACGCTGTATAGCGGCGAGACACGCACACTCTTGAGAGTGCGGGGTCGATCATGAACTGGAGACTACATATTAGTCCAACCCGTTGATATTGTATTATTGGCTATTCTAGAGCCGTCGAACCTCCTTCTCGGATGGTTGCATATATATATATATATATTGTGATAATGGCCACTCTTGAGCCGAGGACCCCTTCTTGGGCGGTTGAGTATACATGTGGGCCGTGAGCCGGTTATTGGATCCCGCGAGGATCGTTATCATTGTCTTATCACATAGACATGCTAGTTTACTACTAGTCCGCAGCTATTTTTGGTTATTATGCTAATTCCAATCTCTGGAACTTGATATTACTGTTTTCTAACCGAAAAATGATAAAAGAGTTTTCAAAAACTACTTTTGAGCCTGCGAGGCTGTATCTCTGCATATTAGCTGACTAGTAGTGGATCGGGCTGCACGCCGCAGCGAGATATATGTTGGATCGGACCGCACGCCGCAGGGATATCTCTATGAGATGTGCTTGGGCTGTAGGAGCCCTCCGGAGTCTGAACCCCCACAGTGAGCACGGGTACCCAAAATTGGAGTCGGCTACACGCCGTAGCGGTCATATCATGCATTGCATTGCATTTAGCTACATCCGCTAGCTGTTATGCTATTTATTGGTATTTGTTGAACTTTATTACACTTATGTTCTTTAGAGGCTCACGACTCTTGACCCTTCGGTCTATGGGAGTTAGTATATTTTGGGACTTGGTTTCCCATTTGTTGTACTATTGTTTCATATTTTGAAATGCTTAAATGGGTTAAAGAGAGCTTCAAGCTCCGTTTGATAATATTGATTGGTCGAGCTGGCTTAGCAATGTGTTGGGCGCCATCACGACGAGATTTGGGGTCGTGACAAGTTGGTATCAGAGCCTAGGTTTACTAGGCCTCGCGAGTCTTGAGCCGGTTAGTAGAGTCTTGTGGATCGGTACGGGGACGCCCGTACTTATCCTCGGGAGGTCGCGAACCTTTAGGAAACACTTCACATTTCTTGGAATTCTTATCGTGCGCACTTGATTCAGCTTGAGATATAATTTTTGAAATTCCTTCCATACGTCTGTGTACGCATCGAGCGCTCAGTAATGTAATTGCCTTATGGCTTGTGATTTCTCCGAACGAGGGAAGAGATATAATCTCTGTGAGTTCATGTTGGCCAGTAGGGATGACTTGAGGCTGGACCTTGTTTATGACTTGAGCATTGAGGTGCTGATTTTGTGAGTGGTGGCAATAGATAATGTACCGAGGGTTTGAAATCCCGTATTTTTGCACTATACAGTGCTGTGCTGAGATGGAATATGCGTCATGTGACAAGCGTGGTGGTATTGTGACTGGGGATTTGGACTTGATCCTTCCCAATTGATAAATTACTGTGTAAAGTGACTAAGACTGGGCTTATATCTATGTACTCGATCTAGTAGCCATGTTTGCGGCCTTGTGCCGATCTGTAGAGTATTAGGGAGGCTTACTAATGGATGAGTTGTTAATTGTTCGACTCTTATCTAATTTGTTGTGTAGCCCCGAGCTATGGGCATGGTGAATAATTATCATATCTCGTAATTGGAAGGTAAAGTGCCTTAGGTGTAGTGGAACGAGTTTAAACTCAGGAAGACTGAAATGATTATGCTATGTATATCCTGGTAGAAGGTGTTGTACTGAAATACTAGATTGAGGAAAAATAGGTGGGTTGATTCTGATGTGTAATTGAATGGTATTCGATATATGTTATGATTTGAGCAGATACATCGCAGGTTCAAGTATAAATTGTGATGATATAATTCGTGTAGTATTGAGATTTAATGTTGTTGAAATACATTGTGATATCTTGTTGAGTTGTGGAAGTATAGCTAGGATGGTTTGGTGACTCTCTGGCAGGTGGATAGGCCAATTTACAAAGGAAACTCTGTCGAAATTTTTGGAAAATTCGGGACTTAGAAAAAGATTTTGTCACCTAAAGAGGGGGCGTAACTGTTGTGTGTGAATGAATGCAAGAATTGCAAAAGAGTTAATATTTTTGATGATTCGAATCTCCGCCGAAGCTTGTAAATGACTTGAGTTTAATATCATACTAACATTTCGGCATCACTTGAGTAATACTGATATGAGTGGTTGAAAGTGCTTTGATGAATGGCTTCGAGATAAGTTGGGGAGGTTGCTATTGATTAACTGATTGCACTATTGTGTGCTATGTTGATTCTGTCTCTAAGTATGTTGGGAAAATTCTGATAAAGGTTATGGTGCTTCGTAGATGTGAAGAAATACTAGGGTATTTTGAACTGAGGTTGGTAAGGAATGCTTGGTGTATAGAAAAGAGTGATAGCTAATAGTATCCGTATGTAATCATGATCTGCAGTGTCAGAATTCTAATAAGGCACGAGTGGTTCTGTTCAATAAGACGGTGGAATTACAGCTGAATAAGGATGACTGACGCCCGAGAATTGTTTACGGTGTTCAAGATTTTACTTGTAACAGTCAGGTGTCTCAAATTTGTGCATGTGGCTAAAGATGGTGGTTTCGTTAGAACAGATCGGTACTTATGTTATATTATGTGAATGATGGGATTCTATGTAATCCGTATTGGAAGGTAATGATAACGAATTCAAATCGCAAGAAGTTCTTCAAAATAAAGTATTGTAGGATGTGATCCTTCTGGAAATATTGAGAGAGTATTCTATGGCCTATGTGCCTTAGACCGTGTGGTCTTGTGTATGAATCTCGTGTGGTAACATAAGTTGATGTATTGTGGTCCTTCAGTAAAGGAGAATATGAAATTAAAGATGAATCAGAAAGGAAACTGGATAAATGGAACAACTTGTTAATAAACCGAAGCGGTATGATAAAGAATACGACTAATTCCTGGTATGTGGTTGAAGTAATGAGTCTTGTAGATATTGTGCAATAAAGCTTTTGAGTGTTGGCAGTCGTGTAACCCGATATGGGTATAATATGTGTATAAGGACTCGGTCCTGGCAGTTTAAATTATGCAATGTGATTGGGAGAAAGAGTTTATGATGTGTTTTAATGTGGTTTGAAAAATGAGTGTATTTCCTGTTGGTATGCAAAGCTTGGAATGTGTAATGAGTCTTCTCTATATGAGATCATAAAAGTCCTTGACTAGTTGATTGCGTCGATGTTTGCGGCGTAGGAAAGGGATAAGAATTTCCATGTTATCTTAGTATGGTATACGCGATGTGTTATGGAAAGTTGATAATGGTATATTCTAGGTTTTGAGATCAGTTCATAATATATGGGAAGCCAATAAAATTATTGAGCAGCGCGAACAGCTGCATGTGAATTAAGAATCGATCTTTCTGATGATTTAAGAAAATGGTACTGCTATTCTATTAACTTGGCAGGGAATATGATCCAAAAAGGACAAGGTAATGTAAACTGATAATATCCATGGTAGGGTGGTATTCTCTTGTTGGATCGACTAAAATAATTGAGTCGTTGATGGCATAATGAAATTTCTGAATGGCTGTCGTGGTATGAATGGACGCTTGATATGCGTTATGTATTCGTACGGTGGAGTGTGGAACCAGGTATAGCGATTCATGTGTTATATATGTGTTGGAGACTAGAAGTCCTCGTAATCCGCCTATGTAGTGGTTGTATATCGCGTGTATCGACACCGTTTTGTGATTATTGGAAATCGGAAGCCCTAGGGGCTCTCTCTTAGTTTGATATGATGAATTTGGATTATGATACCTTATTTCAGACTGGTTGACATAAGACAGGTCGTCTAGACAAATGTGATATGGACGATGTCGGGAAATGGCACAAATTGCATAGAAGAGAGCATCAGAGTATGCTCCAACAGAGCAGTTGTACCCAGGACCAGCGGATGACTGGTAGGCATTGCTTTGTCAGTTGGACCTTAGTGGCGGATGTTAGTGTAGAGGTATCTACCATTGATTCAGTTCCAGTATTTAGAAACATTGTTAGATGCTTTTCATGTGGCCGAGCTCGAGGCTATATATATATATGTTTGTTGTAATGAGAAAATTCGACTCGATATGCATTTCCTTTTTGCGAGATTTACGCGTGGATCGGGTGGCACGCCGCCACAGGTATGGTATCTGGATCGGGTGGCACGCCGCCACGGGTATGTCATTGGAGCGGGTTGCACGCCGCAACAGAATATTGTGAAAATATAGTTAGTTATATGCTACCTGGTATACAATACTTCCTCGCTTCTGAGGAAAAGTCCGTTTTGAGTATCGCTTGGCGAATGGCACATCGGTTGTGTCCTTTCAGGATTTAATAGCATACATTAATTGTTTCACCGTGAGTGAGATTGATTGCTTGGATTCAGACCTAAATATGTGTGTGGCTGACTGTTTTGAGCTTGGTAAATTGAGGTGCGTCATGAGTAATAGTGTTTGGATATAATCACGAATCGTGGTAAGGCCACGTGATGTTATGACCTCTCGAGGAAGATTTAGGTACTCTTTCTATAATGCGAGACGCGATCTCAGTTCTACGTTATGATGGCACAGAGGAATTGAATTGCAGCTCTATTTGCTGGAGACAGTTGTCATGATTTGAACTGTCATGATTCGAGTGTGTGCATACGTTTCTATTTGAGCCTATGTTGTGCTCGTCGTGGCTTAGGCCGGTGTTGAGGTGTCTTATCACCAGTGCGATGTGTTATAATCGAAATGGTCGTTGGAGCCAATAATGAATGTGAGTATATGTGATTTTAGTTGGTTAGAAAGGTAATACCGAGATTTGGGTCCGAAATCTGTTGTGGTATCAATTAAAAGTGAAATGGATTCATGAATGGTTGACCTGAGAGATGGGTTCGATATATCGCGTGTTTGGTTGCCGTGGGCATGATATGGAGGTGTTGGAATAAGACTCTATCTAATGAAAGAGGTTTTCAGCTAGTATTTGGTGATTGTGGCCAGTTGTTGTGATTAGAGACTATCGTCTCGAGTGATTGGGTTGTTGATACATCATATGATCTCACCCGGAGTAGTGAATATGGGTTATTGCAATGGATTCGAGTGTATCCTGAGTATATGCATGAGATTTGCATTTGGCATATGATTTCAGAAAGTACAATGTGATTTATGGTTCAGATGGGCTGTGAAATTTTGACTATATGGTGTTTTCGGACTTGTGTGAGATAGGGTGACGTATGATCGCCCGAATATATGCTTGGTAAGGTCATTCAGCTATTGGGTTGCTTCTAGTACAACTCTGAGTCCGCTCGAGGACGAGCGTTTGTTTAAGTTGGGGAGAATGTGACGACCCGGCCCGTCGTCACGGGAATTACCACCCCGTTATGTTGTAAATACATGTTTTATGATTTTATATCAGTGTTAGAGTCTATCGGGTGAGTTAGGAGTGAATTCGATTGAAAATGAGGCATATAGCCTTTGTGAAAGAAACTTGAATAAGGAAAGTCAACCCGGAGTTGACTATTTGGTTAGAGGGCTCGGAATCGGATTCTGACGATTCGGTTAGTTCCGGGAGGTGAATTGTGACTTAAGGGAGCGATCGGAATTTAATTTGGAGACCCGGTGTAGAAATAGGCTTGAATTGGCTAAGGTTGAATTTTGGCGAAATCCGAACGGTAGGTGAGATTTTGATCCGGGAGTCGGAATGGAATTCCGACAGTTGCAGTAGCTCCGTTAGGTGATTTTGGATGTGCCTGCAAAATTTTAGGTCATTCGGACGTCGTTTGGTCGTGTTTTTGATTGAATGTGTAATTTGGAATGTTTTAAGGAATTTAGGCTTGAATTCGATGCGAATTATGGGTTTTGATGTTGTTAGACGTGTTTTGAGGATTGGAGCAAGTTCGAATAAGGTATTAAGATGTGTTGGTGTGTTTGGATGAGGTCCTGGGGCCTCGGGGTGATTTCGGATGGTTAAACGGGAGAAAATGTGGAAAATTGCAGGTTTTTGAGTCTGTTCTGTTGTTTTCGCTCCTGCGGAATTTTGGTCGCAGGAGCGAGTCCGCAGAAGCGGATATGGGAGCGCAGGAGCGGGTGTTTCGCAGAAGCGGACGCCTTTCCGCCGAAGCGGGGTCGCCGGTGCGACCCAATGATCGCAGAAGCGGACGAGGGCAATTGGGGCATGGTCCGCAGAAGCGGACGTTTCTCCGCTTGGGCGATACCGCAGAAGCGGTCAGTGGTGCGCAGAGGCGGACGTGTCCGCAGAAGCGGAAGCTTCTTCGCAGAAGCGTGTCCGCTTAAGCGGCCCTTTGTTCGCAGAAGCGGAAATGGCCGGCTAGGCCTGGAACCGCTGAAGCGACCCTTTGGTCGCGGATACGGGTGCGTAGGAGCGGAAAATATTCCGCAGAAGCGAAAATCGCTGTAAGTAAGTGTATCAGAAGTTAGAAAATTTCAGAAACATTTTAACATTTGGGGGTCTCGGCTTAAGGGCGATTTTGGGCGATTTTGAGGAGAAAATCAAAGGAAATCATCAGGTAATCAACTATGAACTCATATTATGATTAGTATTGATAATATTACGCAATTATATCATGAAAATGGAGGAATTTGGGGTAATTTATGGAGGATTTAGCCCTAGGCTTGGACTTCAGGAAATCAAGGTTTTGAATGGGCAAATGGAGTCCGAATTTGGTAAAATTGATATGCTTAGACTCGTATTGAGACGAGGGTTCTAGAAATGTGAATTTCGTAAATTTTCGGAATGTGGGCCGGGGCTCGGGTTTTGACAACTTTGGGAATTTTGATGTAAATTGAGTTGTATTGATTGGGTGTCGTCCCATTGGCCTAAATTGTTGTATTTTTACTGTATTTGATCAGATTCTACGCGTACGGAGCTTGATTCTCGTGGCAAGGGCATTGCGGAATAGTCGTCGCGCTGTATTGAGGTGAGTAATAGATGTGGGTGATGACCGGCGGGTTCGAAACCCCGGTATACCACTTTGTGACGCTGTATAGCGGCGAGACACGCACACTCTTGAGAGTGCGGGGTCGATCATGAACTGGAGACTACATATTAGTCCAACCTGTTGATATTGTATTATTGGCTATTCTAGAGCCGTCGAACCTCCTTCTCGGATGGTTGCATATATATATATATATTGTGATAATGGCCACTCTTGAGCCGAGGAACCCCTTCTTGGGCGGTTGAGTATACATGTGGGCCGTGAGCCAGTTATTGGATCCCGCGAGGATCGTTATCATTGTCTTATCACATAGACATGCTAGTTTACTACTAGTCCGCAGCTATTTTTGTTATTATGCTAATTCCAATCTCTGGAACTTGATATTACTGTTTTCTAACTGAAAAATGATAAAAGAGTTTTCAAAAACTACTTTTGAGCCTGCGAGGCTGTATCTGCATATTAGCTGACTGGTAGTGGATCGGGCTGCACGCCGCAGCGAGATATATGTTGGATCGGACTGCACGCCGCAGGGATATCTCTATGAGATGTGCTTGGGCTGTAGGAGCCCCTCCGGAGTCCGAACCCCCACAGTGAGCACGGGTACCCAAAATTGGAGTCGGGCTACACGCCGTAGCGGTCATATCATGCATTGCATTGCATTTAGCTACATCTGCTAGCTGTTATGCTATTTATTGGTATCTTGTAAACCTTTATACACTTATGTTCTTTAGAGGCTCATGACTCTTGACCCTTCGGTCTATGGGAGTTAGTATATTTTGGGACTTGGTTTCCCCCGTTGTTGTACTATTGTTTCATATTTTGAAATGCTTAAATGGGTTAAAGAGAGCTTCTAGCTCCGTTGTTGATATTGATTGGTCAGGCTGGCTTAGCAATGTGCTGGGCGCCATCACGACAGGATTTGGGGTCGTGACAATTGAGGAAAAATAGGTGGGTTGATTCTGATGTGTAATTGAATGGTATTCGATATATGTTATGATTTGAGCAGATACATCGCAGGTTCAAGTATAAATTGTGATGATATAATTCGTGCAGCATTGAGATTTAATGTTGTTGAAATACATTGTGATATCTTGTTGAGTTGTGGAAGTATAGCTAGGATGGTTTGGTGATTCTCTGGCAGGTGGATAGGCCAAATTACAAAGGAAACTCCGCCGAAATTTTTGGAAAATTCGGGACTTAGAAAAGATTTTGTCACCTAAAGAGGGGGCGTAACTGTTGTGTGTGAATGAATGCAAGAATTGCAAAAGAGTTAATATTTCCGATGATTCGAATCTCCGCCGAAGCTTGTAAATGACTTGAGTTTAATATCATACTAACATTTCGGCATCACTTGAGTAATACTTGATATGGGTGGTTGAAAGTGCTTTGATGAATGGCTTCGATCTAAGTTGGGGAGGTTGCTATTGATTAACTGATTGCACTATTGTGTGCTATGCTGATTCTGTCTCTAAGTATGTTGGGAAAATTCTGATAAAGGTTATGGTGCTTCGTAGATGTGAAGAAATACTAGGGTATTTTGAACTGATGTTGGTAAGGAATGCTTGGTGTATAGAAAAGAGTGATAGCTATAGTGTCTGTAAGTAGTCATGTTCTGCGATGTCAGAAGTTCTAACAAAACACGAGTGGTTCTACTCAATAGGACAGTTGAATTACAGCTGAATAAGGGTGAATGATGCCCGAGAATGGTTTGCAATGTTCAAGATTTTGCTTGTAACAGTCAGGTGCCTTAAGATTGTGTATGTGGCTAAAGATGGCGGTTTCGTTAGAAAAGATCAAGGCTTGTGTTATATCATGTGAATGATGGGATTCTACGTATCCGCATTGGGAAGTAATGATAACAATTTAAAAATCGCGGGGAGTTCATCAAAGTAAAGTGTGGTGGAATGTAGTACTTCTGGGAACACTGAGAGAGTATTCAACGGCCTATGGGTCTTAGACCGTGTAGTCTTGTGTACGAGTCTTGTGTGGTAAAAAGGGTTGAAGTAATGAGTCTTGGAGATATTGTGCAGCAAAGCTCTGGAGTGCTGACAGTTGTGTAATTTGATATGGGTATAAGGACTCAGTCCTGGCAGTTTAACTTATGCAATGTAATTGGGAGAAAGAGTTTATGATGTGTTTCATCATGGTTTGAAAATGAGTATATTCCTGTCGATATGCGGAGCGTGGAATATGTAATGAGTTTTCTCTATATGGGATCATGAAAGCCTTGACTAGTTGAGTGCGCCGATGTTTGCGGCGTAGGAAAGGAATATGAATTTCCATGTTATCTTAGGGTGGTGTGGCATATGCGATGTGTGATGGAAAGTTGATAATGACATATTCAAGGTTTTGAGATCAGTTCATAATATATGGGGAGTCATTAAAATTATTGAGCAGCGCGGGCAGCTGCGGGTGATTTAAAGAATTGATCTTTCTGGCGATTAAGGAAAATGGTACTGTTATTCTAGTAATTTGGCAGGGAATATGATCGAAAAAGGACAAGGTAATGTAAACTGATAATATCCAGTGGTATGGTGGTATTCTCTTGTTGGATCGACCATAATAATTGAGTCGTTGATGGCATAGTGAAATTTCTGAATGGCTTTCGTGGTATGAATGGACGCTTGATGTGCGTTATGTATTTGTATGGTGAAGTACGGAATCAAGCATGGTAATTCATGTATTATATATGTGTTGGAGACTGGAAGTTCTCGTAATCTGCCTATGCAGTGGTTGTACATCGTGTGTATCAGCACCGTTTAGCGGTTATTGGAAAATGGGAAGCCCTAATGGCTTCCTCTTAGCTTGATATGATGAATTTGGGTTATAATACCTTATTTCAGACTGGTTGACATAAGTCAGGTCGTCTAGACTAATGTGATATGGACTATGTCGGGAAATGACACAAATTGCGTAGCAGAGAGCATCAGAGTATGCTCCAACAGAGTAGTTGTACACAGGACCAGCGGACGGCTGGTAGGCATTGCTTTGTCAGTTGGACCTTAGTGGCGGATGTTAGTGTAGAAGTATCTACCATTGATTAGTTATGGTATTGAGGAACTTTGTCGGATGCGTTTCTTGTGGCCAAACTTGAGGCTATATATGTTTATTATGATGAGCAACTTGACTCGACGCGTATTTATTTGACGAGGGTTACTTGGATCGGGTGGCACGCCGCCAGAGGTATGGTATCTAGATCGGGTGGCACGCCGCCACGGGTATGTCATTGGAGCGGGTTGCACGCCGCAACAGAATATTGTGAAAATATAGTTAGTTATATGCTACTGGTATACAATACTTCCCCACTTCTGAGGAAAAGACCATTTTGAGTATCGCTGGGCGAATGGCACATCGGTTGTGTCCTTTCAGGATTTAATAGCATACGTTAATTGTTTCACCGTGGGTGAGGTTGATTTCTTGGGTTCAAGACCTAGATCTGTGCGTGGCTAACCGTTTGAGCTTAGTGGCTTGAGATGCTTCATGAGTAATAATGTTGGGATAAAATCACGAGTCTTGGCAAGGCCACGTGATGTTATGACCTCTCGAGAAGGATTCAGGTACTCTATTTCTATAATGCGAGACGCGATCTCAGTTATATGTTATGATGACACAGAGGAATTGAATTGCAGCTCTTTTGCTGGAGACAGTTATCATGATTTGAGCTGTCATGATTCGAGTGTGTGCAGACGTTTCTATTGGAGCCTATGTTGTGCTCGTCACGGCTTAGGGCGGTGGTTGAGATGTCATGTCACCAGTGTGGTGTGTTATGATCGAAATGACCGTTGGAGTCATTAATGAATACGAGCATATTGGATCTTAGCTTGTTAGAAAGGTAAAAATCGAGGTTTGGCTCCGAAACATTTTGTGGTACCAGTTTTAAAAGGGAAATAGATTCACGAATGGTTAACCTAAGAGATGGGTTCGGTATATCGCGTGCTTCGGCTGCTGTGGGCTGGATATGGAGGTGTTGGAATAAGACTCTATCTAATGAAAGAGGTTTTCAGCTAGTATTTGGTTATTGTGGCCAGTTGTTGTGATTAGAGACTATCGTCTCGAGTGATTTGGGTTGTCGATACAGCATATGATCTCAACCGGAGTAGTGAATATGGGTTATTGTAGTGGATTCGAGTGTATCCCGAGTATAGGCATGGGATTTGCATTTGGCATATGATTTCAGAAAGTGCAATGTGATTTATGGTTCAGATGGTCTGTGAAATTCTGACTATATGGTTTTTTTCGGACTTATGTGAGATAGGGTGACGTATGATCGCCCGGATATATGCTTGGTAAGGTCATTCGGCTATTGGGTTGCTTCCAGTACAACTCTGAGTCCGCTCGAGGACGAGCGTTTGTTTAAGTTGGGGAGAATGTAACGACCCGGCCCGTCGTTACGGAAATTTCCACCCCGTTACCTTGAATTAACATATCTTATGCTTCTATATCAGTGTTAGAACCTATCGGGCGAGTTAGGAGTGAATTGAATGGAAAATGAAGCAAATAGCATGTTTGAAGGAAGTTTGAATACGGAAAGTCAACCTAGAGTTGACTATCGAGTTAGAGTGCTCGGAATCGGATTCTGATGATTCGACTAGTTCCGGGAGGTGAATTGTGACTTAGGGGAGCGATCGGAATTGAATTTGGAGGCCCGGTGTAGAAATAGGCTTGAATTGGCTAAGGTTGAATTTTGGCGAAATCCGAACGGTAGGTGAGATTTTGATCCGGGAGTCGGAATGGAATTCCGACGGTTGCAGTAGCTCCGTTAGGTGATTTTGGATGTGCCTCTGCAAAATTTCAGGTCATTCGGACATCGTTTGGTCGGGTTTTTGATCGAATGTGAATTTTTGAAGTTAAAGTTAAACTTAAGCTTAAATTTGTTGAAAACGGACGATTTTGATGTTAACGATAGAGTTTTGATGATTGGAACAAGTTCGAATAAGGTTATAGGGCGTGTTGGTTCTTTTGGTTGAGGTCCCGGGGCCTCGGGTGAGTTTCGGGGTGGTTTCGGACCATTTCTAGGCCATTTTTAACTGCTGGTTTATGTCTGTAGCAGTGTTCTACGCGATCGCGGACAATGGGACGCGATCGCGGTGAGTAAAATGTGCGAAAAGTATTAATGAATCGCGATCGCGTGAAAAGCTCCGCGATCGCGAAGAAGGAAAACTTCTGTGCATTGATCCTACTTCGGAAGCTCATATCTTTTTATCTACAAGGAATTTTAAGGTGATTCAAAAACGAAAGTTGTAGTTCATCGTGTCTAGTTTTCGGAAAGATAAATAAATAGTGATTTGTACATCTATGTAAATAGTTATGGACGTTACACTATAGGGTGTCCGAGAAGGATCTCTAATACACATGTATAAATTGGGAAGCTTATATCTAGAAATGTATATGGATTCAGGAAATGAGCATCAAATGAAAGTTATAGCCCTATGTGTCTAGTTTCCAGAACATCAAACCATTCATCATTCGGAGTTGTGTGCAAAGAGTTATGGCCATCATACTGAAGCCTGTCCGGAGGAACCGGAGTTTGTTCACCGCGATCGCGAAGCCTTTCCCGCGATCGCGAAGGGTAAATTTTGGGCCAAATTTTGTTCTCCGCGATCGCTGAGCCATTCCCGCGATCGCGATGAGTAATATGCCTGGGCAGAATGTTTTTAAAACATTTCAGTCGCGAAATCAACCCATTTTTCCACCATTTTTGGTCATTCTTGAGAGCTTTTGGACGAGAATTGAAGGGATTTCGACGGGGAATCATTGGAGGTAAGTTTTATGAGTTAAATACATGATTTTATCAAAGAATCTTCCATTAATTCTCTGAATTTGGGTAAGAAATCAAGAAAATTAGGGCTTTGAGCAAAAATCTTAAAATGGGGATTTGAAGGACCATTTGTGGTCCGAATTGGGAGTTCTTGGTATGTACGGACTCGTGGAGAGACGAGGATTCCGAAAATGTGAGTTTCATAATTTTTCGAGATGTGGGCCCGGGGCTCGGGTTTTGCCAATTTCGTGATTTTTGATATTTTTCGAGTTCTTTCGATTGGGTTATGTTCCATTAGCCTATTTTGATATATTTGTGCTGATTTGTGCTAGTTTTGACGTGCGTGGATGCCGGTTCGAGGAGCTAAGGCGTCGCGGGCATGAGCTTTCGTCGCGCCGTATTGAGGTGAGTAATAGATGTGGGTGATGACCAGCGGGTTCGAAACCCCGGTATACCACTTTGTGACGCTGTATAGCGGCGAGACACGCACACTCTTGAGAGTGCGGGGTCGATCATGAATCGGAGACTATATATTAGTCCGACCTGTTGATACCTGTATTATTGGCTATTCTCGAGCCGTCGAACCTCCTTCTCGGATGGTTGCATATATATATATTGTGATAATGGCCACTCTTGAGCCGAGGAACCCCTTCTTGGGCGGTTGAGTATACATGTGGGCCGTGAGCCAGTTATTGGATCCCGCGAGGATCGTTGTCATTGTCTTATCATATAGACATGCTAGTTTACTACTAGTCCGCAGCCATTTTTGTTATTATGCTAATTCCAATCTCTGGAACTTGATATTACTGTTTTCCAACTGAAAAATGATAAAAGAGTTTTCAAAAACTACTTTTGAGCCTGCGAGGTTGTATCTGCATATTAGCTGACTAGTAGTGGATCGGGCTGCGCGCCGCAGCAGGATATATGTTGGATCGGACTGCACGCCGCGAGAATATCTCTATGAGATGTGCTTGGGCTGTAGGAGCCCCTCTGGAGTCTGAACCCCTACGGTGAGCACGGGTACCCAAAATTGGAGTCGGGCTACGCGCCGTAGCGGTCATATCATGCATTGCATTGCATTTAGCTACATCCGCTAGGCTGTTATGCTATTTATTGGTATTTGTTGGTACAGGTACGGGGAATATTGATTCTATGACAGGGTAGCTGATTATAGCTTTACATAGTGCCTTATTGCGGATTTCTTATCTTGCGCTGTCTTACCCTTGTTTATTACTACCGAGTCTGGCAGTACTCATTTTACTCCTCGCACCTTGTGTGCGGATCCAGGTACCTCTCAGCGGTGATCCGATAGCTATTCGAGGCGACATCTCTGTGGGATATACGAGGTAGCCGCAGAGTCCGCAGGACCCGATATTCCTTCCTACCTGTCTTTTGATTTTGTATTGACATTTCTTTCCGCACTTGGTATTTTTTGTAAACCTTTATACACTTATGTTCAGTAGAGGCTCATGACTCTTGACCCTTGGTCTATGGGAGTTGAAGTATTATGGGACTTGGTTCCCCGTTTTCGTTATATGTTTCGCTGTTATTTCGCGAATTAATATGCCTAAATGGGCTAAAGTGAGCTTCTAGCTCCGTGGTTGATATTGATTGGTCAGGCTGGCTTAGCAATGTGCTGGGCGCCATCACGACCGGATTTGGGGTCGTGACAAATAGAGAAAGAGACGCCGGGCCTGCGGACGTCTGCAAGCTACCTCGGTCTCAAATGTGATCAACTCCCACGCAATCTATTTACTGCTGCTGCTGCTGCTGCTCGAAACCTGGACTTGTGCAAAAATGCACAGAAGTGTAGTATTAGCACTATTCGATCCCATGTGCTTGTAAGTGCTTGGCCTATCCCGCGAAGTAGTGACAAGCCTAGGACCAGATATTCACGTAAACCTGTGTAGTTCTATATACATATGTACTACAAATAACAGAAATACTGAAGTATTAACACAATAAGCAATATCTTGAAGAATTCAACAAGTAACCACAGTTAATAATTTCGCAAGGAAAAATCAAAGTGTAATGTAAACACAAGTAATATCAATTCAAGAAATAGCAAACAGTTGCACGGCATCACCCTTCGTGCTTTTACTCTCGTCCTCACCAAGTAAACAAATAGAGTACACGGCATCACCCTTCGTGCTTTATCACTCTTCCTCACCCAAATAACAATCAAATAAGTTCACAAGGAAAAACAAGGTGTAATGGAAACACAAGTAATATCAAGTCAAGAAATGGCAAATAGTTGCACGGCATCAACCAAATAAAATATAATGGAAAAACAAGTAATATTAATTCAAGAAATAGCAAGCAATTGCACGGCATCACCCTTCGTGCTTTTACTCTCATCCTCACCGGATAGACAAATAAAGTACACGGCATCACCCTTCGTGCTTTTACTCTCATCCTCACATCCATAGTACGGCATGATCCTTCGTACATGGTTCAATAACAGGGCACGGCATGATCCTTCGTGCATAATCAATAAATAAACATGGCACGGCATTAACCTTCGTGCATAAATAAATAAAACATGGCACGGCATCACCCTTCGTGCATTATCACTCTTCCTCACCCAAATAACAATCACAGTTAAGGGTAAAGAAAGAAACAGTAATTCATAATCCGTCCCATCAAGGGCAATCAATAATAATCTTCACAACAAGTCCCAACCAGGGAGAACAATAACAATTCATCTGTAATATATCTCAAAAATAATTATTTTCCAACGACTCACGGTCATACTAGACGCCAGTGTATGGATGCTCGTCACCACAGCCCATACACCGCACTCGATCACATAACACATAGCACATAATCCTATTTCCTCAAGCTAGGATAGAACAAACACTTACCTCGAATGCTTATGAACAATCCAATCCGTGGAAATGTCTTTTCTTTCAATTTGGCTCCAATCCAACCGTATCTATACACAATTGATTTAATATCATCAATTCTACTCCACAAACTAATTCTTAATACCAAATAACACTTTTACAACATTCTGCCATGAATAGTAAATTTCAACCCCGAGCCCACATGGTCGGAATTCGGGGTTAGGACCAAAATCCGGTTACCCATCCCCCCACGAGTTCATGTATATAATTTGTTTCAAAATCGGACCTCAATTCGAGGTCCAATTCCCCAAATTATGAAAAAACCTATTTTCTAACAAAACAAGAATTTTTACCATGAAAATCATTGATTTCTTATGAAAAACATGTTTAATGATGTTAGGAATTGAAAGAATTAAGTAAAAAGTGACTTACAATCGTTTTGAAGAAGAAGAAATCCTTGAAGAATCGCAAATGGGTGTTTTGGTTTTGTAAAATGTGAAGAAATGACTGAAATTCGTGTTTTTCAGGTCTCTGTGTTCGCATTTGCGAACATGGGTTCGCAATTGCGAACCCCGACCAATTTCTGGAGTTTGAAAAATAAGCTAAGGATGGGAAGTTCGCATTTGCGAACTTTTGTTCGCATTTGCGAAGCCAAGGCATACTGGGAGGTTCGCATTTGCGACATAATGTTCGCGTTTGCGAACAAGGCTCCTTCGCATTTGCGAAGAAGGCTTCGCATTTGCGAAGCATGGCTTAGCAGTGAAGGCATCGCATTTGCGAAGAATGCTTCGCATTTGCGAAGCATGGCTTGGCAGTGAAGGCCTCGCATTTGCGAGGTTATACGAACCCAAGCCTTCCTGGACGCCCTTCGCATTTGCGATCAAGGGTTCGCATTTGCGAACCCTGCCTTGGTCTGTCACCTTCGCAATTGCGAAAAATGCTTCGCATTTGCGAAGCCAACAACTGGGTGAAAAACCAGCAGTGCAAAAATTCAGAAATTTAACCAACGGCCTATCAAATCTTTACCCGAGCCCCCGGGCTCCAAACCAAACATGTACACAACCTCAAAAACACATTATGGACTTGTTCGTGCGATCATATCGCCAATATCACTTCGTTTCAATCAAATCAAGCCCCAAACTCATGGTTTTCATAGTTCTGATTTTCAAAACTTCTTAACTTGGAACTCAAGGTCCAAAACATCTCAAACGACATCCAAATGTCACCAAACTTTACAGAAATCACATATATAATATTTAAGACTTGTACCGGGCGTCGGAACCAGAATACGAGCCCGATACCAAGGTCAATTAATTTATTTCCTTTAATAATTACATCAAAAACAATTTCACATAAAAATTCATAACTTGGGCTCTAGGCCTCAGAATTCGACTCCGGACACATGTCCAAGTCCCATATTTTCCTACGGACCTTCCGGGACCATCCAATCTCGGGTCCGGATCCGTTTACCAAAAATGTTGACCGAAGTCAACCATATCAATATTAATATCATTTTTATCCAAATTTCTCATAGAATTCATATTTTCTATCACAAAATCTTTCCGGCTACATGCTCGGATCGTGCACGTAAATCGAGGCAACATAGAATGAGGTTTTCAAGGCCTCGGAAGCTCGAAACGATAAATTAAATAAGTGATGACCCTTTGGGTCGTCACACGAATTGAGTACAAAAATCTCCTAATTGAGATTTTTCTGTGGCCTTTTGGCGCTTAAGTTGTTGGTTCAACTTTAACTCGTTACACAATTTTAAACCTTCTTGTGTACAAGTCCCAATGATATGGCCATAAGTTAGATTGTCATAAGGAATAGAATTATTTGCTCCTCGAAGCGTATTTCTAATACGTTCAGCAAACAGAGGGGGAAGGCCATCAACTAATCTGGCTTTCCAATGAGATTGGCCGCTGTCAGGTAGATCCATAACACGGCTAAGGAAAGTATCCTTATACCAACGAAATTCTCCGAGATGTTTACATCTTAAACCGTTTAAGAGAGTTCGAAGGTTCTCATAACCATTGGTAATTCTACCATTAAAATGTTCTAAAATAGTGAGAATCAAAGTATAGACTGAATCATGTACTAAAACATCAGTTTTAGTCTCATCCTGAACTATTTTGGTGGCAGTAAGAATATGATTCTTAGCGTCAATACTTAGGCAATTATCCCACCAACCTTTAAGTTGACCTGTGAATCCATTAATAATCATTTTTGCAACAGCTAAATCATTATTAGAATCTGCGCAAATAGAAGCATACATCATCATACGATGGCACATAATAGAAATTTGTCTTTCAGTAAGACCGTCAATACACCATTCATAAACGGAATCTCCGTTGTACGAAGTGTTAGTTTGGTTCCAATCTCTTTCTTCAATTAAGACATCCTGAGGCGTTGGTCTGGGGTAATAATAAGTCATAAGAGGCGGGACAGAAGCGTAAGTCTTCTTTTTGTTGTAACTAGGCCTCTTTCTACTAGGTCTTTCTAGTCCTCCTCGAGACATCCTAGCTTGAACCTCAGAAAATAGGGGTTGGTCTTCATCTAACCAGTTATCAGGTTGTTTATGAATACCTGAGCTTTTAAAACCCGAAATTTTTTCATTAAGCAAATCAGCTAGATCCGTTATAGAAGAATTTTTTCTAAATTTGAAATCTGAAACATCAAGGGGTCTCTTCAAATGAGTTTCTTTCAAAACATCCTTTTTCGTTGAAACCTTTTCAGGAGAATTGGTAGAAGTTGAAGCTACATCTGAAGAACTTAAAGATTTGACAAACTTCGTTAATTCATCTAATTTTTTATCTAAAGAACTAATTTGTTCTCCCAAAATTTTTGAATAAAGATTTTGGTAATTATGTTGTAAAATTAATCCATTGATTTCATTAATGGTAACAACCGCAACTTCATCGTTAATCAATTTTTGACAAGCCAAAAAAGCAATTTCTGTATTGTTTTGCAATTTGAAAGTCTTTTGAGAAGTTGGAGGATAGATAGCTTTTACCGATCCTTCAGTAGTTATAAAACATCTTTCTATTACCTTAACATACAAAGGCAAATAAGTGGTTATAAACCAAGGAACGAAATCTATCATTTCGTTATGCAAAGCACATAGCTCATAGAATTCTTTTGAAATCTTCTTTAAATCAGTTCGGCTATAAGTTTCAAAAAACCAAATTCGAAACGTATTCCATCGTTTTTTATAAAATCGTTTTTGAATATATTTACGTGCCGGAGATCCCGGACTAAAATCGATTTGGACACAATCCATAAAATCAGAGTGAGTCTTGGTCTACACCCATATCAGATGGTGTGGGTTCTAAGTCAGACAAGTTATCAACTGCCTGAACTACATTAGTCTTAGAATCAATTTTAACCTTACTCTTAGTATCACTAAGGGTGTGCAAAGAAAGAGGTCTATCTCTTGCTGGTCCATAAATAGGGGCATCAGGAGTTATAGGAGAAATATGTTGAATAGTAGGAAGAGATCTATAACCAGAGAATGATTTCCTATTATAAACAGGATTCTTTAAAGAATGTAAAGAAGTAGAAGGTTTTTCTGCAAATTGAATACAAATTCTTCCATCAGGATCTTGAGTTATATGTGAAGTCTCGTTATTCGTGACTTCATTGGTAAGTTGGTGAGGGGCTATCACCGACTCAAGAGTCCAAGTAGTTGGAAAGTTGATTTCATCCCATCTTATAGGTCTCCGAGTGGTGACCTTAGACTTTGTGAAATTAGTTTCTACCAAAATAGTTTGGTCGGATGTATCATATAATTTACATCTAGGATTCAGCGTAGAAAGCAATTTATAATAAATCCTGTAAGATAAACATATTAGTTCAGATCCAGGAATATAATTATAACCATGCGTTTTAACATTCAAAGTTAACGCATCTAAAATATTAACATCTGATAAAGATAGTTGCAAGTTAGGTTGAGTGTTAAAATAAACAGGGCCATAAGCAACTGTAGATTCAATAGAACCCATCAAAGATTGTCGAAAATTTAAATTCCGTGCATCTCTTAAAGCTGCAAGAAAAGTTTCAGGTAATCCCTTTAAAGTTAAAGGCTTGAATGCAATTTGAACCATACCAATATACATAAAATTATACCTGTAGCGATAATGAGTAATATCATTTTTATTTAATAAACAAATAGTTTGTTCATCAGAATTAAGCACCAAAGATTGTTCAGTTGTTTTAACAAGTTGTTTGGTTGAGAATCGATCAAAAAATCCGTAATCATAAATGGTTTTTGTATCTACTTTAGGAATTGTCCATTTATTTAACAAATCAAGGTTTTGAGGTACATCAACCTCTTCTAATCTAGTACTTTTAATACTAGAAGCTTCTTCAAGATTCATAAATCTTGTAGTTTATGTTCATATCTATGTTGAAATTTCACAGTAAACTTCAATAAGTGTCATGAAAATTCCTAGGCCTTGGCGGTAATCCGCACGACCATCTAGACTAGGATACAAAGTATTGATTTCATCAAAGTATTTTAGTTGGTTATTTAAATCTAGCTTTATTCTTTTAATTTAGGTCGACTGTATGGAAGACTAGAAGCCATTACCAAAGCATGGGTGTCACGACCCCAAATCCGGTCGTGATGGCGCCCAGCACATTGCTAAGCCAGCCTGACCAATCAATATCGACCACGGAGCTAGAAGCTCTCTTTAGCCCATTTAAGCATATTAATTTACGAAATAACAGTGATGCATATAACGAAAACGGGGAACCAAGTCCCATAATACATCAACTCCCATAGACCGAAGGGTCAAGAGTCGTGAGCCTCTACCGAACATGAGTGTATAAAGGTTTACAAGATACCAAGTGCGGAAAGAAAAGTCAATATGAAATCAAGAGACAGTGAGAAGGAATATCGGGTCCTGCGGACTCTGCAGCTACCTCGAATATCCACAAACGTCGCCTCGCACAGCTACTGGATCACTGCTGAGAGGTACCTGGATCTGCACACAAGGTGCAGGGAGTAAAATGAGTACTGCCAGACTCAGTGGTAATAAACAAGGGTAAGACAGCGCGGATAAGAAATCCGCAATAAAGCACTATGTAAAGCTATAATCAGCTACCCTGTCATAGAATCAATCTTCACTGTACCTGTACCAACAAATACCAATAAATAGCATAACAGCTAGGAGATGTAGCTAAATGCAATGCAATGCATGATATGACCGCTACGGCGTGTAGCCCGACTCCAATTTTGGGTACCCGTGCTCACTGTGGGGGTTCAGACTCCGGAGGGGCTCCTACAGCCCAAGCACATCTCATAGAGATACACTGCGGCGTGCAGTCCGATCCAACATATATATCGCTGCGGCGCGCAGCCCGATCCACTACTAGTCAGCTAATATGCAGATACAGCCTCGCGGGCTCAAAAGTAGTTTTTGAAAACTCTTTTATCACTTTTCAGTTGGAAAACAGTAACATCAAGTTCCAGAGATTGGAAATAGCATAATAACAGAAATAGCGGCGGACTAGTAGTAAACTAGCATGTCTATATGATAAGACAATGATAACGATCCTCGCGGGATCCAATAACTGGCTCACGGCCCACAAGTATACTCAACCGTCCAAGAAGGAGGTTCAACGGCTCGAGAATAGCCAATATCACATTACAGTATGTAACCATCCGAGAAGGAGGTTCAACGGCTCGAGAATAGCCAATAACACAGTATCAACAGGTCGGACTAAACTATAGTCTCCAATTCATAATCGACCCCGCACTCTCAAGAGTGTGCGTGTCTCGCCGCTATACCAGCGTCACAAAGTGGTATACCGGGGTTTCGAACCCGCTGGTCATCACCCACATCTATTACTCACCTCAATACGGCGCGACGACTACTCCGCGATGCCCTTGCCATGAGAATCAAGCTTCGCACGTGTAGAATCTGATCAAATATAATAAATACACATCAAATTAGACCAATGGAATGATACCCAGTCAAAACAACTTAATTTACATCAAAATTCCCAAAGTTGCCAAAACCCGACTTTCGGTACGCTTCTCGAAAAATTATGAAAGTTACATATTCGGAACCCTCATCTCGATACGAGTCCGTACATATCAAGAACTCCCAAATCGGACCACAAATGACCCTTCAAATCCTAAATTTTCGTTTTTGAAAAGTTTACAAATTTTCTCCAATTTCTTCCATTTGATTCACTAATACTTGATGAAAAATAACCAGGAATCATTGAATATAATCACTTTTGGATATAGAACACTTACCCCCATCCATATGGTGAAAATCGCTTCGAAAATCGCTTCAATCCGAGCTCCCTAGCTCCAAAAATGAAGAAACTCTCGGACTGCCCCAATTAAAAGCCCAGCGATTTTCGCATCTGCGGTTACTGTTCACCGCAGGTGCGATTTACTGTTCATCGCTTCTGCGGCACTGTTCATCGCAGAAGCGAAAAGTCACTGTTCACCCGCTCCTGCGGGTACTGTTCATCGCAGAAGCGAAAATGACAGATTTGCCCCAGAAAATTGCAGCAGCTTTTTATTTCACTAAAAATGCTATAACTCAATCATACGAACTCGGAATTTGACGATTCTTTTTCCTATGGCTCCGTAATTTTGTTACGGATCCAGTGGTTCAAACAAAACTGAATTTGGATCTCATTTTCTCAGTGCAACATCAATTTCGCTCGTTAAACAATTAACTCATGTTTCGCGTCAAAAACCCAATCGCGACTTGATGAAATTAAACCAAAATTTCCGGATCAGTCCTATAATTCATTATTTAAATTCTCAAAGTCTCGAAATCAAATTTGGATCTCTAAAACTAAAAATAGACCTTTGGATCATTACATTTATGCTCAAAACGGCAAAAATCTTCCAAAAATGACTCGTTGGGCATCCGAATTTACCCCGAAGCCTCCGGGACCTCAACTAAAAGTACTAACACCTCTTATAACATCATTCAAACTTGTTCCAATCATCAAAACTCTATCGTTAACATCAAAATCGTCCTTTTTCAACAAATTCAAGCTTAAGTTTAACTTTAACTTCAAAAATTCACATTCGATCAAAAACCCGACCAAACGATGTCCGAATGACCTGAAATTTTGCAGGCACATCCAAAATCACCTAACGGAGCTACCTGCAACTATCGGAATTCCATTCCGACTCCCGGATCAAAATCTCACCTACCGTTCGGATTTCGTCAAAATTCAACCTTAGCCAATTCAAGCCTAAAACTACACCGGACCTCCAAATTCATTTCCGATTGCTCTCCTAAGTCATAAATCACCTCCGGGAACTAACCGAATCATCAAAATCCAATTCCGAGCCCTCTAATCAAATAGTCAACTCCAGGTTGACTTTCCATGTTCAAGTTTCCTTCAAAAATGCTATATGCCTCATTTTCAATCCAATTCACTCCTAACTCACCCGATGGACTCTAACACTGATATAAAATCATAAAACATGTAATTACAACATAACGGGGTGGTAATTTCCCGTAACGATGGGCCGGGTCATTACATTCTCCCCAACTTAAACAATCGCTCGTCCTCGAGCGTACTCAGAGTTGTACTAGAAGCAACCCAATAGCTGAATGACCTTACCAAGCATATATTCGGGCGATCATACGTCACCCTATGTCACATAAGTCCGAAAACACCATATAGTCAAAATTTCACAGACCATCTTAACCATAAATCACATTGTACTTTCTGAAATCATATGCCAATTGCAAATCCCATGCCTATACTCAGGATACACTCGAATCCACTGCAATAACCCATATTCACTACTCCGGGTGAGATCATATGATGTATCGACAACCCAATCACTCGAGACGATAGTCTCTAATCACAACAACCGGCCACAATAACCAAATACTAGCTGAAAACCTCTTTTATTAGATAGAATCTTATTCCAACACCTCCATATCCTGCCCACGGCAGCTGAAGCACGCGATATACCGAACCCATCTCTCAGGTTAACCATTCGTGAATCTATTTCCCTTTTAAAACCGGTACCACAAAATGTTTCGGAGCCAAACCTCGATTTTTTTACCTTTCTAACAAGCTAAGATCCAATATGCTCGTATTCATTAATGACTCCAACGGTCATTTCAATCATAACACACCACACCGGTGACATGACATCTCAACCACCGGCCTAAGCCGTGACGAGCACAACATAGGCTCCAACAGAAACGTCTGCACACACTCGAATCATGACAGCTCAAATCATGATAACTGTCTCCAGCAAAAGAGCTGCAATTCAATTCCTCTGTGCCATCATAACATAGAACTGAGATCGCGTCTCGCATTATAGAAATAGAGTACCTGAATCCTCCTCGAGAGGTCATAACATCACGTGGCCTTGCCACGATTCGTGATTCTATCCAAACACTATTACTCATGAAGCACCTCAAGCCACTAAGCTCAAAACGGTTAGCCACGCACGGATCTAGGTCTTGAACCCAAGCAATCAACCTCACCCACGGTGAAACAATTAACGTATGCTATTAAATCCTGAAAGGACACAACTGATGCGCCACTCGCCCAGCGATACTCAAAATGGACTTCTCCTCAGAAGCGAGGAAGTATTGTATACCAGGTAGCATATAACTAACTATATTTTCACAATCTTCTGTTGCGGCGTGCAACCCGCCCCAACGACATACCCGTGGCGGCGTGCCACCCGATCCGGATACCATACCTTCGCAAAAGAAATGCACATCGAGTCGAATTGCTCATTACAGTAAACATATATAGCCTCAAGCTCGGACACAAGAAACAGATCCGACAAAGTTCCTCACTATCGGAACTAAATCAATGGTAGAAACCTCTGCACTGATATCCGCTACGAAGGCCCAACCGACAAAGCAATACCCACCAGCCGTCCGCTGGTCCTGAGGTACAACTACCCCGCTGGAGCATACTTTGATGCACTCTGCCAGGCAATTTGTGCCATTCCATCATGGTCCATATCACATTAGCCTAGACAACCTAACCCATGACAACAAGTCAGCAATCAAGTATCACAATCCAAATTCATCACATCAAGTAACGAGATAGCCACTAGGGCTTCCAATTTCCAATAATCACTAAACAGTGCTGATACACACGATATACAACCACCGCATAGGCGGACTAACGAGAACTTCAAGTCTCCAACACATATATAACACATGAATCACTATGCCTGATTCTGTACTCCATCGTACGAATACATAACGCACATCAAGCGTCCATTCATACCACGAAAGCCATTCAGGAATTTCACTATGCCATCAACGACTCAATTATTACAGGCGATCCAACAAGAGAATACCACCATACCACTAGATATTATCAGTTTACATTACCTTGTCCTTTTGGACCATATTCCCTGCCAATTCACTAGAATAGCTGCACCATTTTCTTAAATCATCAGAAAGATCGATTCTTAAATCACCTGCAACTGTCCGCGCTGCTCAATAATTTTATTGACTTCCCATATATTATGAACTGATCTCAAAACCTAGAACATACCATTATCAACCTTCCATAATACATCATAAACTCTTTCTCCCAATTACATTGCATAAGTTAAACTGCCAGGACTGAATCCTTATACCCATATCAAGTTACACAATTGTCAGCACTCAAGAGCTTCGCTGCACAATATCTGCAAGACTCATTACTTCAACCACATACCAGGAATCAATCGTATTCCCTTTTATACCATTCTGGTTTATTAACAAGTTGTTCCATTTACCCAGTTTCCTTTCGGATTCATCTCTAATTTCATATCAGTCTTTACTGTAGTACGACAATGCCTCAACCCTTTTTACCACACAAGACTCGTACACAAGACCACACGGTCTAAGACCCTTAGGCCACTGAATACTCTCTCAATGTTTCCCAAAAGTACCACATTCTACCACACTTTATTTTGATGAACTTCCCGCGATTTTTGAATTTGTTATCATTACTTCCCAATACGGATACCTAGAATTCCATCATTCACATGATATAACAAAAGCCCTGATCTTCTCTAACGAAACCGCCATCTTTAGCCCGCACGGTTTTCTTCCTCCCCATGCTTGTTACAAGCAAAATCTTGAACACCGCAAAACCATTCTCGGGCATCATTCACCCTTATTCAACTGTAATTCAACTGTCCTATTGAGTAGAACCACTCGTGTTTTGTTAGAACTCTGACACCGCAGAACATGATTACTTACAGATACTATCAGCTATCTTTCTTTTCTATACGGTGAATATTCTTTACCAACAACAGTTCAAAACACCCTAGTACTTCATCAGATCTACGAAGCACCATAACCTTTACCAGAATTTCCCAACATACTTAGAGACAGAATCAACATAGCACACAATAGTGCAATCGGTTAATCAATAGCAACCTCCCCAACTTAGCTCGAAGCCATTCATCAAAGCACTTTTAACCACCCATATCATTATTACTCAAGTGATGCCGAAATGTTATAATGAGATTAAACTCAAGTCATTTACAAGCCTTGACAGAGACTCGAATCATCAGAAATATTAACTCTTTTGCAATTCTTGCATTCATTCACACACAACAGTTACACCCCCTCTTTAGATGACAAAATCTTTTCTAAGTCCCGAATTTTCCAAAAATTTCGGCAGAGTATCCTTTGTAAATTGGCCTATCCACCTGCCAGAGAATCACCAAACCATTCTAACAATACTTCCACAACTCAACAAGATATCACAATGTATTTCAACAACATTAAATCTCAATACTACACGAATCATATTATCACAATTTATACTTGAACCTGCATTGTATCTGCTCGAATCATAACACATATCAATACCTTTCAATTACACATGAGAATCAACCCACCTACCTCGCCTCAATTTAGCATTTCAGCACAATACCTTCCACCAGGATACACATAGCATAATCACTTTAGTCTTCCCGAGTTTGAACTCGTTCCACTACACATAAGGCACTTTACCTTCCAATTAAGAGATATGGTAAATATTCACCACGCCCATAGGTCGGAGCTACACAACAGATTAGGTAAGAGTCGAACAATTAATAGCTCATCCATTAGTAAGCCTCCTTAATACACTACAGATCGGCACAAGGCCCCAAACATGGCTACTAGCTCAAGTACATAAATATAAGCCTAGTCTCAGTCATTTTACACAGTAATAATCAATCGGGAAGGATCAAGTCCAAATCCTCAGTCACAATACCACCACGCTCGTCACATGACGCGTGTATTATCTCAGCATAGCACTGTATAGTACAAAAATATGGGATTTCAAACCCTCAGTACATTATCTATTGCCACCACTCACAAAATCAGCACCTCAATGCTCAAGTCATAAACAAGGTCCAGCCTCAAGTCACCCTGACTGGCCCAACATGAACTCACCGAGATTATATCTCGCCCCTCGTTCGAGGAAATCATAAGCCATAAGGCAATTACATTACCTGAGCGCTCGATGCGTACACAGACGTGTGGAAGGAATTTCAAAAATTATATCTCAAGCCGAATCAAGTACGCACGATAAGAATTCCAAGAAATGTGAAGTGTTTCCTAAAGGTTCGCAGCCTCCCGAGGATAAGTACAGGCGTCCCCGTACCGATCCACAAGACTCTACTAACCGGCTCAAGACTCATGAGGCCTAGTAAACCTAGGCTTCGATACCAACTTGTCACGACCCCAAATCCGGTCGTGATGGTGCCCAGCACACTGCTAGGCCAGCCTGACCAATCAATATCGACCACGGAGCTAGAAGCTCTCTTTAGCCCATTTAAGCATATTAATTTACGAAATAACAGTGATGCATATAACGAAAACGGGAAACCAAGCCCCATAATACATCAACTCCCATAGACCAAGGGTCAAGAGTCATGAGCCTCTACTGAACATGAGTGTATAAAGATTTACAAGATACCAAGTGCGGAAAGAAATGTCAATACAAAATCAAAAGACGGTAGGAAGGAATATCGGGTCCTGCGGACTCTGCAGCTACCTCGAATATCCACAAACGTCGCCTCGCACAGCTACTGGATCACTGCTGAGAGGTACCTGGATCTGCACACAAGGTGCAGGGAGTAAAATGAGTACTGTCAGACTCAGTGGTAATAAACAAGGGTAAGACACAGCAGATAAGAAATCCGCAATAAAGCACTATGTAAAGCTGTAATCGAATACCCCGTCACAGAATCAATCTTCACTGTACCTGTTCCAACAATTACCAATAAATAGCATAACAGCTAGCAGATGTAGCTAAATGCAATGCAATGCATGATATGACCGCTACGGCGTGTAGCCCGACTCCAATTTTGGGTACCCGTGCTCACCGTGGGGGTTCAGACTCCGGAGGGGCTCCTACAGCCCAAGCACATCTCATAGAGATATCACTGCGGCGTGCAGTCCGATCCAACATATATATCGCTGCGGCGCGCAGCCCGATCCACTACTAGTCAGCTAATATGCAGATACAGCCTCGCGGGCTCAAAAGTAGTTTTTGAAAACTCTTTTATCACTTTTCAGTTGGAAAACAGTAACATCAAGTTCCAGAGATTGGAAATAGCATAATAACAGAAATAGCGGCGGACTAGTAGTAAACTAGCATGTCTATATGATAAGACAATGATAACGATCCTCGCGGGATCCAATAACTGGCTCACAGCCCACAAATATACTCAACCGTCCAAGAAGGAGGTTCAACGGCTCGAGAATAGCCAATATCACATTACAGTATGTAACCATCCGAGAAGGAGGTTCAACGGCTCGAGAATAGCCAATAACACAGTATCAACAGGTCGGACTAAACTATAGTCTCCAATTCATAATCGACCCCGCACTCTCAAGAGTGTGCGTGTCTCGCCGCTATACAGCGTCACAAAGTGGTATACCGGGGTTTCGAACCCGCTGGTCATCACCCACATCTATTACTCACCTCAATACGGCGCGACGACTACTCTGCGATGCCCTTGCCATGAGAATCAAGCTTCGCACGTGTAGAATCTGATCAAATATAATAAATACACATCAAATTAGACCAATGGAATGATACCCAGTCAAAACAACTTAATTTACATCAAAATTCCCAAAGTTGCCAAAACCCGACTTTCGGTACGCTTCTCGAAAAATTATGAAAGTTACATATTCGGAACCCTCATCTCGATACGAGTCCGTACATATCAAGAACTCCCAAATCGGACCACAAATGACCCTTCAAATCCTAAATTTTCGTTTTTGAAAAGTTTACAAATTTTCTCCAATTTCTTCCATTTGATTCACTAATACTTGATGCAAAATAACCAGGAATCATTGAATATAATCACTTTTGGATATAGAACACTTACCCCCATCCATATGGTGAAAATCGCTTCGAAAATCGCTTCAATCCGAGCTCCCTAGCTCCAAAAATGAAGAAACTCTCGGACTTCCCCAATTAAAAGCCCAGCGATTTTCGCATATGCGGTTACTGTTCACCGCAGGTGCGATTTACTGTTCATCGCTTCTGCGGCACTGTTCATCGCAGAAGCGAAAAGTCACTGTTCACCCGCTCCTGCGGGTACTGTTCATCGCAGAAGCGAAAATGACAGATTTGCCCCAGAAAATTGCAGCAGCTTTTTATTTCACTAAAAATGCTATAACTCAATCATACGAACTCGGAATTTGACGATTCTTTTTCCTATGGCTCCGTAATTTTGTTACGGATCCAGTGGTTCAAACAAAACTGAATTTGGATCTCATTTTCTCAGTGCAACATCAATTTCGCTCGTTAAACAATTAACTCATGTTTCGCGTCAAAAACCCAATCGCGACTTGATGAAATTAAACCAAAATTTCCGGATCAGTCCTATAATTCATTATTTAAATTCTCAAAGTCTCGAAATCAAATTTGGATCTCTAAAACTAAAAATAGACCTTTGGATCATTACATTTATGCTCAAAACGGCAAAAATCTTCCAAAAATGACTCGTTGGGCATCCGAATTTACCCCGAAGCCTCCGGGACCTCAACTAAAAGTACTAACACCTCTTATAACATCATTCAAACTTGTTCCAATCATCAAAACTCTATCGTTAACATCAAAATCGTCCTTTTTCAACAAATTCAAGCTTAAGTTTAACTTTAACTTCAAAAATTCACATTCGATCAAAAACCCGACCAAACGATGTCCGAATGACCTGAAAATTTGCAGCCATATCCAAAATCACCTAACGGAGCTACTGCAACTGTCGGAATTCCATTCCGACTCCCGGATCAAAATCTCACCTACCGTTCGGATTTCGTCAAAATTCAACCTTAGCCAATTCAAGCCTAAAACTACACCGGACCTCCAAATTCATTTCCGATTGCTCTCCTAAGTCATAAATCACCTCCCGGAACTAACCGAATCATCAGAATCCGATTCCGAGCCCTCTAATCAAATAGTCAACTCCAGGTTGACTTTCCATGTTCAAGTTTCCTTCAAAAATGCTATATGCCTCATTTTCAATCCAATTCACTCCTAACTCACCCGATGGACTCTAACACTGATATAAAATCATAAAACATGTAATTACAACATAACGGGGTGGAAGACTAGAAGCCATTACCAAAGCATGGGGCCAGTCCGTTTTCCGATATCATCTACAGTAATAACAGTTCTAACCGTGGTATCAATTATTGCCCCTAAATGCAACACAGCTAAGCGGGGACTTACAATACACCACTGCTCGTTATACTGTAGATGGTGCCGGAATTGACTGTTCCACCACCTTTGAACCAAGTCAACTCTTAAATTAAAGGATATAAGGCTGAGATTTATGATAACCTACTCATAATATTATGATTGAGTCTAGATATAATCATGACATACTTACCGTAGTTACCGGAGTTTCAACATAGATATGAACAAACTTAGCCGGAAATAGTTCCGACTATCATCAGAAAAAGATGAAGAAGAAGGGAGATCGGAATAGTACCTGATCGGAAATGCCGACGACGTTACCAGAAGACGCCGGATAATATAAACACAAATTTAGGTCGACTGTATGGAAGACTAGAAGTCATTACCAAAGCATGGGGCCAGTCCGTTTTCCAATATCATCTACAGTAATAACAATTCTAACTGTGGTATCAATTATTGCCCCTAAATGCAACACAGCTAAGCGGGGACTTACAATACACCACTGCTCGTTATACTGTAGATGGTGCCGTTCCACCACCTTTGAACCAAGTCAACTCTTAAATTAAAGGATATAAGGCTGAGATTTATGATAACCTACTCATAATATTATGATTGAGTCTAGATAGAATCATGACATACTTACTGTAGTTACCGGAGTTTCAACATAGATATGAACAAACTTAGCCGGAAATAGTTCCGACTATCATCAGAAAAAGATGAAGAAGAAGGGAGATCGGAATAGTACCTGATCGGAAATGCCGACGACGTTACCAGAAGACGCCGGATAATATAAACACAAACTTTTATTTATTTGAGAGAATATGTTACAAGAGAGAGATGAGAGAGAAGAGAGAGATTAGAGAGATTGCCAAAAACTTGGCTTGCTCCCAATGAATAAGGGAGTGGTCCTTATATAGACGGACCTGGAGAACAAAAGGAATCTCTATGGGTCCCACATTCGGGCCCTTACAAAAAGCAGCCAAATTATTTTGTCTACTGATAAGAATAAAACAAATAAAGCGGACAATTTTTCAACAAGATTATTATTACATCTTGTCCTTCCCTTTCTGTGCTTGTAGGTATTGTTCTATTTGAAGAATTTTTTCTTCTGTTATAGAAGAAGGTGTTTCTGGTCTTTGCGACTCCTCTAAATCTGCATCTGGCATATCTCCAGTACTGGAATTACTTCTCATTGAAGAATTTGATTTATCAATTTGGGAGAGGTTTTTTAACAGACTTTGCTCTACCTCTTTTAAATAATTTCTGATCATTTCCTCCCTATCGCCTTCTTGTACGGAGATTCTCCTGGCAATATGAGTTACTGAATTGTCAGCTACCAATTTCTTCGGCTTTATCTTGTATTCAACAACTGAATTTTTAATCTGATTAATTAATTCGGTGCCATAAAGCGTTTTTGTCTGGGGATCTGTCTTCATCAACTTGTCCCAGAAATTGGTATAATAGACTCGGTATAGGCATGGAATTTGTTCTTCAGGGGAAGTATATCCCACTTCTGGTATCCATTTACAAATCCATGGAATAGAATATTCAATAAAGAAATACATCTGGTCAATAGTATCTACTTTGCAGATGTGTTCGGATAAATATAAATCCGTTAAAAATGGCGAAACTGCAGTCCAATCTTTATAAAGATTTAGGAATGATTCTGGTAAAATTTTTGTGGTAGGACCAAAATATGTCCACCATTTAATAAACCAAGTAGGAATTGGTTCATTAAAAACATTTGAGCAGATTTTTATCCACCAAGAATGTTTATGTTTTTCATTATTGTAATAAAATACTTTTGAAAAAGCCTGGATATAATCCCAGTAAGTAAAGCTTGTAGGAGTTTTATTTATTAAAACTTTCTTTTCAGAAATCGTAGAAATTCCCCAAGCTTCAATTGTTAAAATTCTTTTAACAATCAATTTGGAATATTGGTAAGTTTTGTTATCGTTACCGGTGAAGTGTTGAATATCAACAGTGCCCGTAGCGATTAACAGGTTCTCGTAGTAACTACGTTGTTTGTATGATTCACCCGGAAAATACAATCCCGATGTAAGGTACCGTTGGCATATTTCCCACGGATCCCTTTTCATATCAGAAGGCTCAATAAGAAATATCATTTCTTTTGATCCTTTATTGAATTCCTTTGAAGGCGTATCTCCTTCTTTCATCATTGAAGCGAATGTATCACTTTGCTTCTGAGAATCAAGGAAAGCTTTTAATTGTCCATATAATGGATGACTTTCCGGAATATTGTCCAGTGAAATTGCTGGAGTTGAAGAAGATTCTCCAACCTTTGAATTGACCAAGGTTTTTCCCGCTATTTTTCTTAATGCTGGGAAATCTCTGGATGATGAATAAGATGAATTTGGGGAGGTTGGAGGGACATATCTTCCCTTTCCCCGATTACTCTGTCCTCCGCCTTTGCCGCGGACTGGTGGAGACCATAGTGGTTATCCGTTTCCACCCATCCTTGAATAAGATAAAAAGAGGATTAGTAGTATTCATAAAAATAATTATGTAAGTCGTACCATGGAATATGTTCATCTTCATAATCGAATATTGAACATGAGAAGTCATCTTCTAGATCTTGTTCTAGAATTTCATCAATGAGTTTCTTCAAAATTATTTCTTGGATATCTTGTCCAAGGGGAATGGCAAGAAGAATAGAAATTATTTTGTCATCACAAAAATATGCACTAAGATTCATATTTTAACTTAGAAATTCTCTTGATAAGAAATCTGGTAGAGAATTATCAATGCCCCTTTTATAAAGAATTTCGAAATCAAAGGGTGCCAGCTGTGCTTGCCACCTAGCAAAAATCATTTTAGAAGCATCATGCTTATAATCTTTGTTAAACATAAATTTAATAGACTGAGCATCAGTTTTTATTAAAAACTTCTGATTATATAAATCATCTTGAAATTTTAGAACACATTTGACAATACAAAGCATTTCATGAGCCACAGTAGGGTATTTCCTTTGGGCTTCATTCCATTTTCCATAATGGAAACGAATCAAATACTCATGCTTATCATTGGGATTAATTTGTTTAAGAATCCCACCAAAGCCAATGTTGGAAGCATCAGTTTCAATAATTTTTTGCCAGTTAGGATTGGCAAGAGTTAAGCAGGGCAGTGAATGAACACGTTGTTTTACCTGTTTAACTAAATTTGTCAGACTATCAGTCCAAGGAGATTTAGAATCCTTTTTTAACCTATCATAAAGAGGGGCTAAATCTCGAGAAAGATTTTTGTAGAAAGGAGAAATATAATTCAAGCTTCCTAAAAATCTTTGTAGCATAGTCCTGTCAGTAATAACATCAGGAAATTTAGAGGCAAAATCAATGGATCTTTGAATAGGAGTGATTTTTCCTTGACAGATATTATGACCAAGAAATCTTACTTCAGTTTGAAAAAGGTTCATTTTTGGTTTTGAGATTACTAAACCATTTTGAATAACTATTTTCTTAAAAATATCCAAATGTTGAATATGATGTTCAAGAGTTTTTGAGAATACCAAAATATCGTCGATATAGACTATAATAAAGTCTAAATAGGGGTTGAATATATCATTCATAATTTTCTGAAATTTAGAAGGTGCATTTTTCAAACCAAAAGGCATCACATTCCATTCGTATTGACCAAACGGAACATTAAATGCAGTTTTATAAGAATGTTCTTTGAAAATCTGAATTTGCCAATAACCAGATTTTAAATCAAATTTTGAAAATATGTTTGAATCATAAAGTCTTGAAAGCAAATCTCTCTTGTTGGGGATTGGATATCTAATCCATTTCAAAACTTTGTTTAAAGGTTTGTAATTAATCACCAGACGGGGATGACCACGTTCTTTCTCAGCTGCATTATTCACATAAAAAGCAGTACAAGACCAAGGTGATTTAGAAGGTTTAATCAAATTCTTTTGTAAAAGATTATCAATCTCTTTTTTACAAAATTCAACTAACTCTGCATTCATTTGACAGGGTCGTGATTTAGTAGGAATCTTTTCTTCTGAAAAATCGTCTTCATAAGGAAGAGTGACAATATGTTTCTTTCTATTCCAAAAAGCACTTGGATGATCAACACAAATATCAACAGTCATTTTTTCAGAAATCAATTTAATTTTTTCCTGAACTTTTGCCGATTGAAGAGAATTTTTAATATTAAGACTATAAATTTCGAGTTGTAAAGAATTTACAAATCTTTCTTTATTTAAAATAATAGAGTTTATATCTCTAGTAATGGGATCAGTTACAAACTGAAATGAAATTGGGTTACCATTAAAAGTATCTGTAAAACCCTTTTCATCAAGGTGAGTAAAAGGATAAATTGCATTTATAAAAGGTGTTCCTAAAATAATTTGAGGACTCATGCAATCTTTTACCAGAAAAAAGAAATGAGGAATACAAATTTTGTTCTGGCAAATATGGGCTTTACTTAATTTATAACGAATAGACAAAGAGTGATTAGAAGCAGATTTAACTACATGAGTAGTTTTTTCAAATAATCTAGAAGGAATTAATCCTTCTTGAATACAACTAACATCAGCACCACTATCAATTAAAGCAATACCAGTTATAGTAAATTCTCTATTAACTAAAATTGTACACTGAACATGCCATTTATGCGCAGTTACAACCTGCATCATTCCTAAAAAAATATCTTTTTTAGAAAAATATAGTTTTTTATTTCAAAAATCTGTGTCAGAAGAATTATTTTCTTCAAAAAGAATTTTTTCTTTTCCTTTATTAGGAACAAAAGTTGAAGCTTCAGAATCGGATGATGAGCTGTCATTTCTCTCTAACTGAGAAATCCTGTGATGGTGAACTGCCTGATTCTGTTTCAGAGATTTAATCTCTTGCTTCAGTTTTTCAACTTCGAATTTTAAATCATCGAGTGAAGAATCGCGAATTTCGACAATTTCATGCTTCTTTTGTAATCTGTCAAAAACTTCTTTCATAGAATAAATTTCAGGAATAAAGTTTTTCGGCTTATTCTTTTGAAAAGACTTTGAAGGAGAAGAAGAAGAAGCTTTTGAAGTCATTTCTAAAATTTTGTTACGAATATCATCGTCTTTAAACTCTTTCAAAAGTTCTATAACATTTTCAGAATTAATCATGTTGAAATCAAGATTATCAAATTGAGATTGAAGTTTATAAAACTCATCGTTTTCACAAGTACATGTATCCCCTGCACAATTTAAACAATTATTTTGATCGTCTAAATCAGTATCATAATCAGGACTATCTTCCTGATTACTAGTTGAAGAGGGGTAATCATCAGACTGATCTGTATTTTCAGCATAAGCTTCATAGATCATGGTTGAAATCTTGTCTTGGACTTCTTCATCAAGTCCTAAACCTTTAAGCTTATCAGCTTTACAATTCGGAGCAATGTGACCATATTGACCACATTTGTAACACTTAATTTTGCGAAGTTCCCGTTTAGAGAAATTCTTTGCGAATCTTGTAGACTTACGGTGCGCCTTTTTAGCTTCCCTTTTTCCCTATAGTGTTCGGAACGTCTACGATATTTCTTACGACGAGGTCTATCACCAGAATAATGTTTAGACCTAGAAGGTCCTTCAATACCGAATTGAGTACAAAAATCTCCTAATTGAGATTTTTCTGTGGCCTTTTGGCGCTTAAGTTGTTGGTTCAATTTTAACTCGTTACACAATTTTAAACCTTCTTGTGTACAAGTCCCAATGATATGGCCATAAGTTAAATTGTCATAAGGAATAGAATTATTTGCTCCTCGAAGCGTATTTCTAATACGTTCAGCAAACAGAGGGGGAAGGCCATCAACTAATCTGGCTTTCCAATGAGATTGGCCGCTGTCAGGTAGATCCATAACACGGCTAAGGAAAGTATCCTTATACCAACGAAATTCTCCGAGATGTTTACATCTTAAACCGTTTAAGAGAGTTCGAAGGTTCTCATAACCATTGGTAATTCTACCATTAAAATGTTCTAAAATAGTGAGAATCAAAGTATAGACTGAATCATGCACTAAAACATCAGTTTTAGTCTCATCCTGAATTATTTTGGTGGCAGTAAGAATATGATTCTTAGCATCAATACTCAGGCAATTATCCCACCAGCCTTTAAGTTGACCTGTGAATCCATTAATAATCATTTTTGCAACAGCTAAATCATTATTAGAATCTGCGCAAATAGAAGCATACATCATCATACGATGGCACATAATAGAAATTTGTCTTTCTGTAAGACCGTCAATACACCATTCATAAACGGAATCTCCGTTGTAAGAAGTGTTAGTTTGGTTCCAATCTCTTTCTTCAATTAAGACATCCTGAGGCGTTGGTCTGGGGTAATAATAAGTCATAAGGGGCGGGACAGAAGCGTAAGTCTTCTTTTTGTTGTAACTAGGCCTCTTTCTACTAGGTCTTTCTAGTCCTCCTCGAGACATCCTAGCTTGAACCTCAGAAAATAGGGGTTGGTCTTCATCTAACCAATTATCAGGTTGTTTATGAATACCTGAGCTTTTAAAACCCGAAAATTTTTCATTAAGCAAATCAGCTAGATCTGTTATAGAAGAATTTTTTCTAGATGGCAAGCCCAGCTGGCACCTATGTATTTAATTTTTCTTATACGATTCCTTTGTATCAAATTTTATTAGGTAATATGTAGGCCAGTGTTTAATCTAGTTAATGGGGAACCAAGTCCCATAATACATTAACTCCCATAGACCAAGGGTCAAGAGTCATGAGCCTCTACTGAACATGAGTATATAAAGGTTTACAAGATACCAAGTGCGGAAAGAAATGTCAATACAAACTCAAAAGACAGTAGGAAGGAATATCGGGTCCTGCGGACTCTGCACCTACCTCGAATATCCACAAACGTCGCCTCGCACGACTACCGGATCACCGCCGAGAGGTACCTCTGGATCCGCACACAAGGTGCGGGGAGTAAAATGAGTACCGCCGGACTCGGTGGTAATAAACAAGGGTAAGACAATGCGGATAAGAAACCCGCAATAAAGCACTATGTAAAGCTATAATCGGCTACCCTGTCATAGAATCAATCTTCACTGTACCTATTCCAACAATTACCAATAAATAGCATAACAGACTAGCAGATGTAGCTAAATGCAATGCAATGCATGATATGACCGCTACGGCGTGTAGCCCGACTCCAATTTTTGGGTACCCGTGCTCACCGTGGGGGTTCAGACTCCGGGGGCTCCTACAGCCCAAGCACATCTCATAGAGATATTCTCGCGGCGTGCAGTCCGATCCAACATATATCCTGCTGCGGCGTGCAGCCCGATCCACTACTAGTCAGCTAATATGCAGATACAGCCTCGCAAGCTCAAAAATAGTTTTTGAAAACTCTTTTATCATTTTTCAGTTGGAAAACAGTAATGTCAAGTTCCAGAGATTGGAATTGGCATAATAACAAAAATAGCTGCGGACTAGTAGTAAACTAGCATGTCTATATGATAAGACAATGATAACGATCCTCGCGGGATCCAATAACTGGCTCACGGCCCACATGTATACTCAACCGCCCAAGAAGGGGGTTCCTCGGCTCAAGAGTGGCCATTATCACAATATATATATATATGCAACCATCCGAGAAGGAGGTTCGACGGCTCTAGAATAACCAATAATACAGTATCAACAGGTCGGACTAATATATATAGTCTCCAATTCATGATCGACCCCGCACTCTCAAGAGTGTGCGTGTCTCGCCGCTATACAGCGTCACAAAGTGGTATACCGGGGTTTCGAACCCGCTGGTCATCACCCACATCTATTACTCACCTCAATACAGCGCGACGACTATTCCGCAATGCCGTTGCCACGAGAATCAAGCTCCGCACGCGTAGAATCTGATCAAATACAGTAGAAATACCACAAATTAGGCCAATGGGACGACACCCAATCAATATAGCTCAATTTACATCAAAATTCCCAAAGTTGTCAAAACCCGAGCCCCGGGCCCACATTCCGAAAATTTACGAAATTCACATTTCTGGAACCCTCGTCTCAATACGAGTCTAAGCATATCAATTTTACCAAATTCGGACTCCATTTGCCCATTCAAAACCTTGATTTTCTAAAGTCCAAGCCTAGGGCTAAATCCTCCATAAATTACCCCAAATTCCTCCATTTTCATGATATAATTGCGTAATATTATCAATACTAATCATAATATGAGTTCATAGTTGATTACCTGATGATTTCCCTTGATTTTCTCCTCAAAATCGCCCAAAATCGCCCTTAAGCCGAGACCCCCAAATGTTAAAATGTTTCTGAAATTTTCTAACTTCTGATACACTTACTTACAGCGATTTTCGCTTCTGCGGAAGAATTTCCGCTCCTACGCGTCCGCTTCTGCGGAGATTCGATCGCACCTGCGGATATTTCCGCTTCTGCGGCTAGACGTCCGCCTCTGCGGACTCGCCTAAGCGGCTCCCTTCCGCTTCTGCGATGGCCGCTTCTGCGGCTCCCTTTCCGCTTCCGCGATTCCGCTTCAGCGGAAAATGCTCTGCTTCTGTGGTGCCCAGCGCTTCTGCGCTCCTGGTCCGCTTCAGCGCACCCGCTCCTGTGCCCATGATTCCGCAGGAGCGGAAACAACAGAAGCAGTGCACTAGTTCTGCAATTTTCCATATTCTTCTCCCGATTAACCATCCGAAAACACCCCGAGGCCCCCGGGACCTCATTCAAACACACCAACACATCCTAATTCCTTATTCGTACTTATTCCAATCATAAAAACACCATCCTAAACATCAAAATCACCAATTAACCACGGATTCAAGCCTAAATTCCTTAAAACATTCCAAATTACACATTCAATCAGAAACCCGACCAAACGACGTCCGAATGACATGAAATTTTGCAGTTATATCCAAATTCACCTAACGGAGCTACTGCAACTATTCGAATTCCATTCCGACTCCCGGATCAAAATCTCACCTACCGTTCGGATTTCGCCAAAATTCAACCTTAGCCAATTCAAGCCTATTTCTACAACGGACCTCGAAATTCCATTCTGATCACTCTCCTAAGTCACAATTCACCTCCCGGAACTAACCGAATCATCAGAATCCGATTCCGAGCCCTCTAACCAAATAGTCAACTCCGGGTTGACTTTCCTTATTCTAGTTTCCTTCACAAAGGCTATATGCCTCATTTTCAATCCAATTTCACTCCTAGCTCACCCGATAGACTCTAACACTGATATAAAATCATCAAACATGCATTTACAACATAACGGGGTGGAAATTCTCGTGACGACGGGCCGGGTCGTCACATTCTCCCCCACTTAAGCAAACGCTCGCCCTCGAGCGGGTCAAGAAACATACCTGAAGTCTCAAACAAGTGAGGATATCTGCTCCGCATCTCCCGCTCGATCTCCCAAGTGGCCTCCTCCACCGGTCGACCTCTCCACCGAACCTTAACTGATGCAATCTCCTTAGACCTCAATTTTCTCACCTGACGACCCAAAATAGCAATAGGCTCCACATCATAGGATAGATCACCATCAAGCTGAATGGTACTGAAGTCTAATACATGAGACGGATCTCCAATGTACTTCCGGAGCATAGACACATGGAATACTGGATGAACGCTGGATAAGTTGGGCGGCAAGGCCAACTCATATGCCACCTCTCCAACTCTCCTAAGTATCTCAAAAGGACCAATGTACCTGGGACTCAACTTTCCTTTCTTCCCAAACCTCATGACACCCTTCATAGGTGAAATCTTCAACAATACTCCTGTCACCAACCATGAAAGACAACTCTCGAACTCTACGGTCCGCATAACTCTTCTAACGAGACTGTGCTGTACGAAGCCTCTCCTGGATCAACTTTGCTCTATCTAGAGCATCCCGGACTAACTCAGTCCCTATCAATCTAACCTCACCAGGCTCAAACCATCCCACGGGGGATCTACACCGCCCTGCCATACAATGCCTCATACGGGGCCATCTGAATACTCGACTGATAACTGTTGTTGTAGGCAAACTCAGCAAGTGGTAGGAACTCATCCCACGAACCACCAAAATCAATCACACAAGCTCGCAACATATCCTCCAAGATCCGAATAGTGCGCTCAGACTGTCCGTCTGTCTGGGGGTGAAATGCTGTACTCAACTCAACCCGCGTACCCATCTCTCGCTGAAATGCTCTCCAAAACTGAGAAGTGAACTGAGTACCCCTGTCGGATATGATAGACACCGGGACTCCATGCAACCGAACAATCTCTCGAATAAAGATCGATGCCAACCGCTCCGATGAGTAGGTAGTACTAACTGGAATGAAGTGAGCTGACTTGGTCAGTCTATCCACAATCACCCATACAGAATCAAACTTCCTCGCCGTCCACGGGAGTCCAGTAACAAAGTCCATAGTGATCCTCTCCCATTTCCACTCAGGAATAGAATGCGCTGAAATACACCACCGGGCCTCTGGTGCTCGTACTTAACCTGTTGACAGTTGAGGCACCGTGCTACATGTCTGACAATGTCCATTTTCATCTTTCTCCACCAATAGTGCTGTTTCAAATCTTGATACATCTTCGCGGCTCCTGGATGGATAGAATACCGCGAGCTATGGGCCTCCTCCAGAATCAACTCACGAAGGCCATCAACATTGGGCACGCATATCCGGCCCCGCATCCTCAATACGCCGTCACTATCAATGGTGACATCTCTAGCATCATCATGCTGAACTCTGTCCCTCAGGACAGCCAAATGTGGATCATCATATCGGCGCTCACGAATACGATCATATAGAGATGACCGAGATACAACACAAGCCAATACCCGGCTGGGCTCCGAAATATCTAACCTCACTAGCCGATTGGCTAGCACTTGAACATCATAAGCAAACGGCCTCTCCTCGGCTGGAATATATACCAAGCTCCCCATACTGACCACCTTCCGGCTCAAAGCATCGGCCACCACATTGGCCTTCCCCGGATGATATAATATAGTGATGTCATAATCCTTAAGCAACTCAAGCCATCTCCGCTGTCTCAAATTAAGGTCTTTCTGTTTGAACAAGTGCCGGAGACTACGATGGTCGGTATACACCTCACAAGACACACCATACAAATAGTGCCTCCAAATCTTCAATGCATGAACAATGGCGGCTAGCTCCAAGTGATGAACAGGATAGTTCTTCTCATGTGGCTTCAACTGCCGAGAAGCATAAGCAATTACCTTTCCTTCCCGCATCAACACACAACCTATCCCCACTCTCGAGGCATCACAATAAACGGTATATGAACCTCAAGCTGATGGCAATACTAACACTGGAGCTGTGGTCAAAGCTGTCTTGAGCTTCTGAAAGCTCTCCTCGCACTCATCCGACCACACGAATGGTGCACCCTTCTGGGTCAATTTAGTCAATGAAGAAGCAATGGATGAAAATCCCTGAACAAACCGGCGATAATATCCCGCCAAACCAAGAAAACTCCCGATCTCTGTAGCTGAGGTCGGTCTAGGCCAACTCTGCACCGCCTCTATCTTTTCTGATCAACCTGAATACCATCACGAGACACCACATGTCCCAGAAATGCTACGGACTCGAGCCAAAACTCGCACTTGGAGAATTTAGCATATAGCTTCTCCTCCCTCAATCTCTGCAACACAATACTCAAATGCTGAGCATGCTCCTCCCGGCTACGGGAGTAGACTAGAATGTCATCAATGAACACAATCACAAATAAATCCAAATAAGGCCTGAACACACTGTTCATCAGATGCATAAATGCTGCTGGGGCGTTGGTCAACCCAAACGACATCACAAGGAACTCATAATGACCATATCGGGTCCTGAATGCAGTCTTCATAATATCCGAGTCCCTGATCTTCAGCTGATGATAGCCTGAACGAAGATCGATCTTAGAAAACACCCTTGCACCCTGTAACTGATCAAACAAATCATCTATGCGCGGTAGAGGGTACTTGTTCTTCACCGTCACTTTGTTCAATTGCCTATAATCAATACACATTCGCATGGAACCATCTTTCTTTTTAACAAATAATACCGGCGCACCCCACGGAGACACACTAGGGCGGATGAAACCCTTATCCAGAAGCTCTTGAAGCTGCTCTTTTCAGTTCTTTCAACTCAGCTGGTGCCATCCGATAAGGAGGAACAGATATAGGCTGAGTGCCCGCACCAAGTCAATGCCAAAATCAATATCCCTGTCCGGCGGCATGCCCGGCAGGTCTGAGGGGAATACATCTGGGAAGTCCCTCACAACAGGTACGGAATCAATGCTAGGAGACTCGGCTCCCACATCTCTCACAAAAGCTAAGTACGATAAACACCCTTTTTCAACCATCTTCTGAGCTTTTAAGAACGAAATAACACGGCTAGGGACGAAATCGGTCGAACCCCGCCACTCAATCTGAGAAATACCAGGAATGGCCAACGTAACTGTCTTAGCATGACGGTCCAATATAGCATGGTACGGAGACAACCAGTCCATACCCAATATAACATCAAAGTCCACCATACCCAACAATAACAAATCTGCCTGGGTCTCCAGACCCCCAATAGATATAACACAGGATCTATAGACATGATCCACAACAATCGTATCACCCACGGGAGTGGATACATGAACAGGTAAATCAAGACTACCACGAGTCGCACCCAAATGACGTGCAAAATAAGAGGACACGTAAGAATATGTGGACCCCGGATCAAATAGAATAGAGGCATCTCTGTGACAGACAGAAATGATACCCTGTAATCACAGCATCGGAGGCAACTGCATCACGCCCGTCAGGAAGTGCATAGAACCGTGCCTGGCCTCCACCGTATCTCTCCTCGCCCCGGGGCGTCCACGAGAAGACCGACCTCCACCTCTACTGGACCGAGATGGTGCCGAAGAGGAGGGTCGATCCTCTCGACGAGTCCCGCCCCTACGTAGTCGAGGGCAATGTCTCCTCACGTGGCCAAACTCACCACACTCATAACATGCACCCGGTGCCGGAGAAGCAGGTGCTCGCACTCGGGCCGGGAGGGCACCAAGCCGATGACCGACCCTCGCTGAAATCCCCCGTCGACCACGACCATGCGAACCTCCGCTCCGCTCCGGGCGGCCCGAACGAGAAGCGTCTAGACGAGCGACCTCTCGCTCCGCCGGGAATGCCCTCGAGATGGAGCACCACCGAAACTACCTGTGAACCACGAGGCCTCTCGGCCTCCCGCTCCTCTCTCTCGCGCGACGATCCGCCTCAACGGAGCGTGCCATATCAACAACCTGCTCAAATGATGATGACAGAACTCGCTCGCCGGTCATAAGAATACGGATAGAGTAGTTGAGGCCATCAATGAACCTCCCGATCCTCTCCCTATCATTAGGGATCATCCATGTGGCATGCCTAGCCAACCGTGTGAATCCGAGCTCATACTGGGTCACAGACATGTCGCCCCTGAATCAACCACTCGAACCGGCGACGTAGCTCCTCGCGACGAGACCGAGGTACATATTTCTCTAGAAAGAGAGTAGAGAACTGCTGCCATGTGAGAGGTGTTGCTCTTGCAAGCCTACGCCTCTCAAACTCCTCCCACCAATCAAATGCGGGACCGGTGAACTGAAATGTAGTAAATGAAACTCCGCTGGACTCAAGAATACCAGCCGTACGCAACATCTTCTTGACATTTATCCAAGAAACCCCGGGCATCCTCGCCCTCAACGCCACCGAAACGGGGTGGCCGAAGTCTACCAAACCTCTCGAGACGACGCTCCTCATCGTCGGGCATAACTCGAACCATATGCTCTGGAGCCGAGCTGGTGCAACCGGAGGAATAACCGGTGCAACTACCCGAGCGGGGACAGCCTGCGGCATCCGAAGGCCCTCGAACAACCGGATCGGTGTACGAGCCGCAGGGTCCGCCGACCATCCCCCGACCGAGATGTCGCTACGTAGCGGTAGCCGAAACTACCCGAGCCAAACCGGAACACACCGATAATATCCGAGCAAGAGTCTCCCGAAGACCGAGAATAGCAATAGATATAGTCCGGCCCCGAACCGGGGCCGCCGGAACATCAACCACCGGGGTCGGCTCTCGAACCGGTACAACGGGCAGGTCGACCGGCATCGCTCGCCGCCCTACCTCTAACTCTAGCACGACCGCGCCCACGGCCTCTAACAGTGGCAACGGAGGTCGTCCACCTCGTCCCGATGCTCGCGTTCTCGCCATCTCGCGAGAGAATAGAATATAGAAGTTCGTTCTCGAACAACAAGATCGCACGACGCAGTTCAAGAAAAGTGAAGTTTTCCTAAAGGTTCGCGAGCCTCCCGAGGATAAGTACAGGCGTACCCGTACCGATCCACAAGACTCTACTAACCGGCTCAAGACTCATGAGGCCTAGAAAACCTAGGCTTTGATACCAACTTGTCACGACCCCAAATCCGGTCGTGATGGCGCCCAGCACATTGCTAAGCCAGCCTGACCAATCAATATCAACCACGGAGCTAGAAGCTCACTTTAACCCATTTAGGCATATTAATTCACAAAATAATAGTGATACATATACGGAAAACGGGGAACCAAGTCCCATAATACATTAACTCCCATAGACCAAGGGTCAAGAGTCATGAGCCTCTACTGAACATGAGTATATAAAGGTTTACAAGATACCAAGTGCGGAAAGAAATGTCAATACAAACTCAAAAGACAGTAGGAAGGAATATCGGGTCCTGCGGACTCTGCAGCTACCTCGAATATCCACAAACGTCGCCTCGCACAGCTACTGGATCACTGCTGAGAGGTACCTGGATCTGCACACAAGGTGCAGGGAGTAAAATGAGTACTGCTAGACTCAGTGGTAATAAACAAGGGTAAGACAGCGCAGATAAGAAACCCGCAATAAAGCACTATATAAAGCTATAATCAGCTACCCTGTCATAGAATCAATCTTCACTGTACCTATTCCAACAATTACCAATAAATAGCATAACAGCTAGCAGATGTAGCTAAATGCAATGCAATGCATGATATGACCGCTACGGCGTGTAGCCCGACTCCAATTTTTGGGTACCCGTGCTCACTGTGGGGGTTCAGACTCCGGAGGGGCTCCTATAGCCCAAGCACATCTCATAGAGATATTCCCGCGGCGTGCAGTCCGATCCAACATATATCCTGCTGCGGCGCGCAGCCCGATCCACTACTAGTCAGCTAATATGCAGATACAGCCTCGCAGGCTCAAAAATAGTTTTTGAAAACTCTTTTATCATTTTTCAGTTGGAAAACAGTAATGTCAAGTTCCAGAGGTTGGAATTGGCATAATAACAAAAATAGCTGCGGACTAGTAGTAAACTAGCATGTCTATATGATAAGACAATGATAACGATCCTCGCGGGATCCAATAACTGGCTCACGGCCCACATGTATACTCAACCACCCAAGAAGGGGGTTCCTCGGCTCAAGAGTGGCCATTATCACAATATATATATATGCAACCATCCGAGAAGGAGGTTCGACGGCTCTAGAATAACCAATAATACAGTATCAACAGGTCGGACTAATATATATAGTCTCCAATTCATGATCGACCCCGCACTCTCAAGAGTGTGCGTGTCTTGCCGCTATACAGCGTCACAAAGTGGTATACCGGGGTTTCGAACCCGCCGGTCATCACCCACATCTATTACTCACCTCAATACAGCGCGACGACTATTCCGCAATGCCCTTGCCACGAGAATCAAGCTCCGCACGCGTAGAATCTGATCAAATACAGTAGAAATACCACAAATTAGGCCAATGGGACGACACCCAATCAATATAGCTCAATTTACATCAAAATTCCCAAAGTTGTCAAAACCCGAGCCCCGGGCCCACATTCCGAAAATTTACGAAATTCACATTTCTGGAACCCTCGTCTCAATACAAGTCTAAGCATATCAATTTTACCAAATTTGGACTCCATTTGCCCATTCAAAACCTTGATTTTCTAAAGTCCAAGACTAGGGCTAAATCCTCCATAAATTACCCCAAATTCCTCCATTTGCATGATATAATTGCGTAATATTATCAATACTAATCATAATATGAGTTCATAGTTGATTACCTGATGATTTCCCTTGATTTTCTCCTCAAAATCGCCCAAAATCGCCCTTAAGCCGAGACCCCCAAATGTTAAAATGTTTCTGAAATTTTCTAACTTCTGATACACTTACTTACAGCGATTTTCGCTTCTGCGGAAGAATTTCCGCTCCTACGCGTCCGCTTCTGCGGAGATTCGATCGCACCTGCGGATATTTCCGCTTCTGCGGCTAGACGTCCGCCTCTGCGGACTCGCCTAAGCGGCTCCCTTCCGCTTCTGCGATGGCCGCTTCTGCGGCTCCCTGCACGCTTCCGCGATTCCGCTTCAGCGGAAAATGCTCCGCTTCTGCGGTGCCCAGCGCTTCCGCGCTCCTGGTCCGCTTCAGCGCACCCGCTCCTGCGCCCAAAATTCCGCAGGAGCGGAAACAACAGAAGCAGTGCACTAGTTCTGCAATTTTCCATATTTTTCTTCCGATTAACCATCCGAAAACACCCCGAGGCCCCCGGGACCTCATTCAAACACACCAACACATCCGAATTCCTTATTCGTACTTATTCCAATCATAAAAACACCATCCTAAACATCAAAATCACCAATTAACCACGGATTCAAGCCTAAATTCCTTAAAACATTCCAAATTACACATTCAATCAGAAACCCGACTAAACGATGTCCGAATGACCTGAAATTTTGCAGGCACATCCAAAATCACCTAACGGAGCTACTGCAACCGTCGGAATTCCATTCCGACTCCCGGATCAAAATCTCACCTACCGTTCGGATTTCGCCAAAATTCAACCTTAGCCAATTCAAGCCTATTTCTACACCGGGTCTCCAAATTCAATTCCGATCGCTCCCCTAAGTCACAATTCACCTCCCGGAACTAACCGAATCATCAGAATCCGATTCCGAGCCCTCTAACCAAATAGTCAACTCCGGGTTGACTTTCCTTATTCTAGTTTCCTTCACAAAGGCTATATGCCTCATTTTCAATCCAATTTCACTCCTAGCTCACCCGATAGACTCTAACACTGATATAAAATCATCAAACATGCATTTACAACATAACGGGGTGGAAATTCTCGTGACGACGGGCCGGGTCGTCACACTAGATCCGTTATAGAAGAATTTTTTCTAAATTTGAAATCTGAAACATCAAGGGGTCTCTTCAAATGAGTTTCTTTCAAAACATCCTTTTTCGTTGAAACCTTTTCAGAAGAATTGGTAGAAGTTGAAGCTACATCTGAAGAACTTAAAGATTTGACAAGCTTCGTTAATTCATCTAATTTTTTATCTAAATAACTAATTTGTTCTCCCAAAATTTTTGAATAAAGATTTTGGTAATTATGCTTGTAAAATTAATCCATTGATTTCATTAATGGTAACAACCGCAACTTCATCGTTAATCAATTTTTGACAAGCCAAAAAAGCAATTTCTGTATTGTTTTGCAATTTGAAAGTCTTTTGAGAAGTTGGAGGATAGATAGCTTTTACCGATCCTTCAGTAGTTACAAAACATCTTTCTATTACCTTAACATACAAAGGCAAATAAGTGGTTATAAACCAAGGAACGAAATCTATCATTTCGTTATGCAAAGCACATAGCTCATAGAATTCTTTTGAAATCTTCTTTAAATCAGTTCGGCTATAAGTTTCAAAAAACCAAATTCAAAACGTATTCCATCGTTTTTGAATATATTTACGTGCCGGAGATCCCGGACTAAAATCGTGGACACAATCCATAAAATCAGAGTGAGTCTTGGTCTACACCCATATCAGATGGTGTGGGTTCTAAGTCAGACAAGTTATCAACTGCCTGAACTACATTAGTCTTAGAATCAATTTTAACCTTACTCTTAGTATCACTAAGGGTGTGCAAAGAAAGAGGTCTATCTCTTGCTGGTCCATAAATAGGGGCATCAGGAGTTATAGGAGAAATATGTTGAATAGCAGGAAGAGATCTATAACCAGAGAATGATTTCCTATTATAAACAGGATTCTTTAAAGAATGTAAAGAAGTAGAAGGTTTTTCTGCAAATTGAATACAAATTCTTCCATCAGGATCTTGAGTTATATGTGAAGTCTCGTTATTCGTGACTTCATTGGTAAGTTGGTGAGGGGCTATCACCGACTCAAGAGTCCAAGTAGTTGGAAAGTTGATTTCATCCCATCTTATAGGTCTCCGAGTGGTGACCTTAGACTTTGTGAAATTAGTTTCTACCAAAATAGTTTGGTCGGATGTATCATATAATTTACATCTAGGATTCAGCGTAGAAAGCAGTTTATAATAAATCCTGTAAGATAAACATATTAGTTCAGATCCAGGAATATAATTATAACCACGCGTCTTAACATTCAAAGTTAACGCATCTAAAATATTAACATCTGATAAAGATAGTTGCAAGTTAGGCTGAGTGTTAAAATAAACAGGGCCATAAGCAACTGTAGATTCAATAGAACCCATCAAAGATTGTCGAAAATTTAAATTTCGTGCATCTCTTAAAGCTGCAAGAAAAGTTTCAGGTAATCCCTTTAAAGTTAAAGGCTTGAATGCAATTTGAACCATACCAATATGCATAAAATTATACTTGTAGCGATAATGAGTAATATCATTTTTATTTAATAAACAAATAGTTTGTTCATCAGAATTAAGCACCAAAGATTGTTCAGTTGTTTTAACAAGTTGTTTGGTTGAGAATCGATCAAAAAATCCGTAATCATAAATGGTTTTTGTATCTACTTTAGGAATCGTCCATTTATTTAACAAATCAAGGTTTTGAGGTACATCAACCTCTTCTAATCTAGTACTTTTAATACTAGAAGCTTCTTCAAGATTCATAAATCTTGTAGTTTATGTTCATATCTATGTTGAAATTTCACAGTAAACTTCAATAAGTGTCATGAAAATTCCTAGGCTCTGATACCATATTTCGATCCAAGATCTACAAGGCTGGCGGTAGTCCGCACGGCCATCTAGACTAGGATACAAAGTATTGATTTCATCAAAATATTTTAGTTGGTTATTTAAATCTAGCTTTATTCTTTTAATTTAGGTCGACTGTATGGAAGACTAGAAGCCATTACCAAAGCATGGGGCCAGTCCGTTTTCCGATATCATCTACAGTAATAACAGTTCTAACCGTGGTATCAATTATTGCCCCTAAATGCAACACAGCTAAGCGGGGACTTACAATACACCACTGCTCGTTATACTGTAGATGGTGCCGGAATCGACTGTTCCACCACCTTTGAACCAAGTCAACTCTTAAATTAAAGGATATAAGGCTAAGATTTATGATAACCTACTCATAATATTATGATTGAGTCTAGATAGAATCATGACATACTTACTGTAGTTACCGGAGTTTCAACATAGATATGAACAAACTTAGCCGGAAATAGTTCCGACTATACCGCACGGCCATCTAGATCTTGGATCGAAATATGGTATCAGAGCCTAGGAATTTTCATGACACTTATTGAAGTTTACTGTAAAATTTCAACATAGATATGAACATAAACTACAAGATTTATGAATCTTGAAGAAGCTTCTAGTATTAAAAGTACTAGATTAGAAGAGGTTGATGTACCTCAAAACCTTGATTTGTTAAATAAATGGACGATTCCTAAAGTAGATACAAAAACCATTTATGATTACGGATTTTTTGATCGATTCTCAACCAAACAACTTGTTAAAACAACTGAACAATCTTTGGTGCTTAATTCTGATGAACAAACTATTTGTTTATTAAATAAAAATGATATTACTCATTATCGCTACAGTTATAATTTTATGCATATTGGTATGGTTCAAATTGCATTCAAGCCTTTAACTTTAAAGGGATTACCTGAAACGTTTCTTGCAGCTTTAAGAGATGCACATAATTTAAATTTTCGACAATCTTTGATGGGTTCTATTGAATCTACAGTTGCTTATGGCCCTGTTTATTTTAACACTCAGCCTAACTTGCAACTATCTTTATCAGATGTTAATATTTTAGATGCGTTAACTTTGAATGTTAAAACGCATGGTTATAATTATATTCCTGGATCTGAACTAATATGTTTATCTTACAGGATTTATTATAAACTGCTTTCTACGCTGAATCCTAGATATGTAAATTATATGATACATCCTGACCAAACTATTTTGGTAGAAACTAATTTCACAAAGTCTAAGGTCACCACTCGGAGACCTATAAGATGGGATGAAATCAACTTTCCAACTACTTGGACTCTTGAGTCGGTGATAGCCCCTCACCAACTTACCAATGAAGTCACGAATAACGAGACTTCACATATAACTCAAGATCCTGATGGAAGAATTTGTATTCAATTTGCAGAAAAACCTTCTACTTCTTTACATTCTTTAAAGAATCCTGTTTATAATAGGAAATCATTCTCTGGTTATAGATCTCTTCCTGCTATTCAACATATTTTTCCTATAACTCCTGATGCCCCTATTTATGGACCAGCAAGAGATAGACCTCTTTCTTTGCACACCCTTAGTGATACTAAGAGTAAGGTTAAAATTGATTCTAAGACTAATGTAGTTCAGGCAGTTGATAACTTGTCTGACTTAGAACCCACACCATCTGATATGGGTGTAGACCAAGACTCACTCTGATTTTATGGATTGTGTCCAAATCGATTTTAGTCCGGAATCTCCGGCACGTAAATATATTCAAAAACGATTTTATAAAAAACGATGGAATACGTTTCGAATTTGGTTTTTTGAAACTTATAGCCGAACTGATTTAAAGAAGATTTCAAAAGAATTTTATGAGCTATGTGCTTTGCATAACGAAATGATAGATTTCGTTCCTTGGTTTATAACCACTTATTTGCCTTTGTATGTTAAGGTAATAGAAAGATGTTTTGTAACTACTGAAGGATCGGTAAAAGCTATCTATCCTCCAACTTCTCAAAAGACTTTCAAATTGCAAAACAATACAGAAATTGCTTTTTTGGCTTGTCAAAAATTGATTAACGATGAAGTTGCCGCTGTTACCATTAATGAAATCAATGGATTAATTTTACAACATAATTACCAAAATCTTTATTCAAAAATTTTGGGAGAACAAATTAGTTCTTTAGATAAAAAATTAGATGAATTAACGAAGCTTGTCAAATCTTTAAGTTCTTCAGATGTAGCTTCAACTTCTACCAATTCTCCTGAAAAGGTTTCAACGAAAAAGGATGTTTTGAAAGAAACTCATTTGAAGAGACCCCTTGATGTTTCATATTTCAAATTTAGAAAAAATTCTTCTATAACGGATCTAGCTGATTTGCTTAATGAAAAATTTTCGGGTTTTAAAAGCTCAGGTATTCATAAACAACCTGATAACTGGTTAGATGAAGACCAACTCCTATTTTCTGAGGTTCAAGCTAGGATGTCTCGAGGAGGACTAGAAAGACCTAGTAGAAAGAGGCCTAGTTACAACAAAAAGAAGACTTACGCTTCTGTCCCGCCTCTTATGACTTATTATTACCCCAGACCAACGCCTCAGGATGTCTTAATTGAAGAAAGAGATTGGAACCAAACTAACACTTCTTACAACGGAGATTCCGTTTATGAATGGTGTATTGACGGTCTTACTGAAAGACAAATTTCTATTATGTGCCATCGTATGATGATGTATGCTTCTATTTGCGCATATTCTAATAATGATTTTGCTGTTGCAAAAATGATTTTTAATGGATTCACAGGTCAACTTAAAGGCTGGTGGGATAATTGCCTAAGTATTGACGCTAAGAATCATATTCTTACTGCCACCAAAATAATTCAGGATGAGACTAAAACTGATGTTTTAGTACATGATTCAGTCTATACTTTGATTCTCACTATTTTAGAACATTTTAATGGTAGAATTACCAATGGTTATGAGAACCTTCGAACTCTCTTAAACGGTTTAAGATGTAAACATCTCGGAGAATTTCGTTGGTATAACGATACTTTCCTTAGCCGTGTTATGGATCTACCTGACAGCGGCCAATCTCATTGGAAAGCCAGATTAGTTGATGGCCTTCCCCCTCTGTTTGCTGAACGTATTAGAAATACGCTTCGAGGAGCAAATAATTCTATTCCTTATGACAATCTAACTTATGGCCATATCATTGGGACTTGTACACAAGAAGGTTTAAAATTGTGTAACGAGTTAAAGTTGAACCAACAACTTAAGCGCCAAAAGGCCACAGAAAAATCTCAATTAGGAGATTTTTGTACTCAATTCGGTATTGAAGGACCTTCTAGGTCTAAACATTATTCTGATGATAGACCTCGTCGTAAGAAATATCGTAGACGTTCCGAACACTATAGGGAAAAAAGGGAAGCTAAAAAGGCACACCGTAAGTCTACAAGATTCGCAAAGAATTTCTCTAAACGAGAACTTCGCAAAATTAAGTGTTACAAATGTGGTCAATATGGTCACATTGCTCCGAATTGTAAAGCTGATAAGCTTAAAGGTTTAGGACTTGATGAAGAAGTCCAAGACAAGATTTCAACCATGATCTATGAAGCCTATGCTGAAAATACAGATCAGTCTGATAATTACCCCCCTTCAACTAGTAATCAGGAAGATAGTCCTGATTATGATACTGATTTAGACGATCAAAATAATTGTTTAAATTGTTCAGGGGATACATGTACTTGTGAAAACGATGAGTTTTATAAACTTCAATCTCGATTTGATAATCTTGATTTCAACATGATTAATTCTGAAAATGTTATAGAACTTTTGAAAGAGATTAAAGACGATGATATTCGTAACAAAATTTTAGAAATGACTTCAAAAGCCTCTTCTTCTTCTCCTTCAAAGTCTTTTCAAAAGAATAAGCCGAAAAACTTTATTCCTGAAATTTATTCTATGAAAGAAGTTTTTGACAGATTACAAAAGAAGCATGAAATTGTCGAAATTCGCGATTCTTCACTCGATGATTTAAAATTCGAAGTTGAAAAATTGAAGCAAGAGATTAAATCTCTGAAACAGAATCAGGCAGTCCACCATCACAGGATTTCTCAGTTAGAGAGAAATGACAGCTCATCATCCGATTCTGAAGCTTCAACTTTTGTTCCTAATAAAGGAAAAGAAAAAATTCTTTTTGAAGAAAATAATTCTTCTGACACAGATTTTTTAAATAAAAAACTATATTTTTCTAAAAAAGATATTTTTTTAGGAATGATGCAGGTTTTAACTGCGCATAAATGGCATGTTCAGTGTACAATTTTAGTTAATAGAGAATTTACTATAACTGGTACTGCTTTAATTGATAGTGGTGCTGATGTTAGTTGTATTCAAGAAGGATTAATTCCTTCTAGATTATTTGAAAAACTACTCATGTAGTTAAATCTGCTTCTAATCACTCTTTGTCTATTCGTTATAAATTAAGTAAAGCCCATATTTGCCAGAACAAAGTTTGTATTCCTCATTTCTTTTTTCTGGTAAAAGATTGCATGAGTCCTCAAATTATTTTAGGAACACCTTTTATAAATGCAATTTATCCTTTTACTCACCTTGATGAAAAGGGTTTTACAGCTACTTTTAATGGTAACCCAATTTCATTTCAGTTTGTAACCGATCCCATTACTAGAGATATAAACTCTATTATTTTAAATAAAGAAAGATTTGTAAATTCTTTACAACTCGAAATTTATAGTCTTAATATTAAAAATTCTCTTCAATCGGCAAAAGTTCAAGAAAAAATTAAATTGATTTCTGAAAAAATGACTGTTGATATTTGTGCTGATCATCCAAGTGCTTTTTGGAATAGAAAGAAACATATTGTCACTCTTCCTTATGAAGACGATTTTTCAGAAGAAAAGATTCCTACTAAATCACGACCCTGTCAAATGAATGCAGAGTTAGTTGAATTTTGTAAAAAAGAGATTGATAATCTTTTACAAAAGAATTTGATTAAACCTTCTAAATCACCTTGGTCTTGTATTGCTTTTTATGTGAATAATGCAGCCGAGAAAGAACGTGGTCATCCCCGTCTGGTGATTAATTACAAACCTTTAAACAAAGTTTTGAAATGGATTAGATATCCAATCCCCAACAAGAGAGATTTGCTTTCAAGACTTTATGATTCAAACATATTTTCAAAATTTGATTTAAAATCTGGTTATTGGCAAATTCAGATTTTCAAAGAACATTCTTATAAAACTGCATTTAATGTTCCGTTTGGTCAATACGAATGGAATGTGATGCCTTTTGGTTTGAAAAATGCACCTTCTGAATTTCAGAAAATTATGAATGATATATTCAACCCTTATTTAGATTTTATTATAGTCTATATCGATGATATTTTGGTATTCTCAAAAACTCTTGAACATCATATCCAACATTTGGATATTTTTAAGAAAATAGTTATTCAAAATGGTTTAGTAATCTCAAAACCAAAAATGAACCTTTTTCAAACTGAAGTAAGATTTCTTGGTCATAATATCTGTCAAGGAAAAATTACTCCTATTCAAAGATCCATTGATTTTGCTTCTAAGTTCCCTGATGTTATTACTGACAAGACTATGTTACAAAGATTTTTAGGAAGTTTGAATTATATTTCCCCTTTCTACAAAAATCTTTCTCGAGATTTAGCTCCTCTTTATGATAGGCTAAAAAAGGATTCTAAATCTCCTTGGACTGATAATCTGACAAATTTAGTTAAACAGGTAAAACAACGTGTTCATTCACTGCCCTGCTTAACTCTTGCCAATCCTAACTGGCAAAAAATTATTGAAACTGATGCTTCCAACATTGGCTTTGGTGGGATTCTTAAACAAATTAATCCTAACGATAAGCATGAGTATTTGATTCGTTTCCATTCTGGAAAATGGAATGAAGCCCAAAGGAAATACCCTACTGTGGCTCATGAAATGCTTTGTATTGTCAAATGTGTTCTAAAATTTCAAGATGATTTATATAATCAGAAGTTTTTAATAAAAACTGATGCTCAGTCTGTTAAATTTATGTTTAACAAAGATTATAAACTTGTACATTCCGCAAAGTGTTAGGCTTACCTAGTCGTGGGGACTGGGTGCCGTCACGACATGTTCACGATTGGTGAACTAGGGTCGTGACATTTCTTATCAAGAGAATTTCTAAGTTAAAATATGAATCTTAGTGCATATTTTTGTGATGACAAAATAATTTCTATTCTTCTTGCCATTCCCCTTGGACAAGATATCCAAGAAATAATTTTGAAGAAACTCATTGATGAAATTCTAGAACAAGATCTAGAAGATGACTTCTCATGTTCAATATTCGATTATGAAGATGAACATATTCCATGGTATGACTTACATAATTATTTTTATGAATACTACTAATCCTCTTTTTATCTTATTCAAGGATGGGTGGAAACGGAGAACCACTATGGTCTCCACCAGTCCGCGGCAAAGGCGGAGGACATAGTAATCGGGGAAAGGGAAGATATGTCCCTCCAACTTCCCCAAATTCATCTTATTCATCATCCAGAGATTTCCCAGCATTAAGAAAAATAGCGGGAAAAACCTTGATCAATTCAAAGGTTGGAGAATCTTCTTCAACTCCAGCAATTTCACTGGACAATATTCTGGAAAGTCATCCATTATATGGACAATTAAAAGCTTTCCTTGATTCTCAGAAGCAAAGTGATACATTCGCTTCAATGATGAAAGAAGGAGATACGCCTTCAAAGGAATTCAATAAAGGATCAAAAGAAATGATATTTCTTATTGAGCCTTCTGATATGAAAAGGGACCCGTGGGAAATATGCCAACGGTACCTTACATCGGGATTGTATTTTCCGGGTGAATCATACAAACAACGTAGTTACTACGAGAACCTGTTAATCGCTACGGGCACTGTTGATATTCAACACTTCACCGGTAACGATAACAAAACTTACCAGTATTCCAAATTGATTGTTAAAAGAATTTTAACAATTGAAGCTTGGGGAATTTCTACGATTTCTGAAAAGAAAGTTTTAATAAATAAAACTCCTACAAGCTTTACTTACTGGGATTATATCCAGGCTTTTTCAAAAGTATTTTATTACAATAATGAAAAGCATAAACATTCTTGGTGGATAAAAATCTGCTCAAATGTTTTTAATGAACCAATTCCTACTTGGTTTATTAAATGGTGGACATATTTTGGTCCTACCACAAAAATTTTACCAGAATCATTCCTAAATCTTTATAAAGATTGGACTGCAGTTTCGCCATTTTTAACGGATTTATATTTATCCGAACACATCTGCAAAGTAGATACTATTGACCAGATGTATTTCTTTATTGAATATTCTATTCCATGGATTTGTAAATGGATACCAGAAGTGGGATATACTTCCCCTGAAGAACAAATTCCATGCCTATACCGAGTCTATTATACCAATTTCTGGGACAAGTTGATGAAGACAGATCCCCATACAAAAACGCTTTATGGCACCGAATTAATTAATCAGATTAAAAATTCAGTTGCTGAATACAAGATAAAGCCGAAGAAATTGGTAGCTGACAATTCAGTAACTCATATTGCCAGGAGAATCTCCGTACAAGAAGGCGATAGGGAGGAAATGATCAGAAATTATTTAAAAGAGGTAGAGCAAAGTCTGTTAAAAAACCTCTCCCAAATTGATAAATCAGATTCTTCAATGAGAAGTAATTCCAGTACTGGAGATATGCCAGATACGGATTTAGAGGAGTCGCAAAGACCAGAAACACCTTCTTCTATAACAGAAGAAAAAATTCTTCAAATAGAACAATACCTACAAGCACAGAAAGGGAAGGACAAGATGTAATAATAATCTTGTTGAAAAATTGTCCACTTTATTTGTTTTATTCTTATCAGCAGACAAAATAATTTGCTGCTTTTTGTAAGGGCCCGGATGTGGGACCCATAGAGATTCCTTTTGTTCCCCAGGTCCGTCTATATAAGGACCACTGTCACGACCCAAATCCAGTCGTGATGGCGCCCAACAATCAAGCTAGGCCAGCCAAATCAACAGTTTAATTATAATACCATACCAGTCCCCAATGGACAACCCAAGAAGAATATATGAGTTTAAGAACTCCAATAATAATAATACTGAACAAAAGTACTGACACTCCCAAAGATCCGGAGTCACAAGTCTAGAGCCTCTAACAAAACCCAATAGGAAATAGAGAGTACGATATAGAAGTACTCAAGTCCGAATACAAAATATACAATAACAACTGGAATGAGAGGAGAAGCTAGGCTCTGCGAACGTAGGCAGCTACCTCAGCAACTCGATGTGACAATGTAAACGCCGGAGATGTCCGTCTACTGCTCCTGTGTACCTGAGTCTGCACACAAAAGGTGCAGGGAGTAGGGGTGAGTACTAAGTACTCAGTGAGTAACAAATATATATATATGTAGCTGACAGTAAGAAATCCACAAAATACCACAATATGAAGCTACACTACAGTCCGAATCTCCTACGAACTAGCAACAATAATACAATACAAGCTACCACAGAGTAAGTCAACAAATACAAATGCAATGCAATGCACATAACTGCTACGGCGTGTAGCCCGATCCAGTTTAACGTCGACGGCGCTCACTGGGGGTGTGTACAGACTCTGGAGGGGCTCTTACAGCCCAAGCGCAATACTACTGCGGCGTGCAGTCCGATCCTCAAATCAACCACTGCGGCGTGCAGCCCGATCCCATACTCAGTCCACAATAAGCAATTTAAGTCACAAAACAATTCATTTTCCTAAATTCCAGTTCTCAATTCATAATATGAAAAATGCTTTAACTTTATTAAGTTTGTAAAAAAAACCGGTGACTTAGCATTTCAAAAGTGTGATTACAATTCCCAGGACTGAGATCAGTGATTTAAGCAATCTTTAGCTATCACATAAATATTGTCCTCTAAGGACGCTACAGATCGGCACAAGGCCCCAAACAAGGCTTACAACCGACAAATATAGCAATCACAGTGTATTTCCAACATTAACAACATATTATTCATTTCCTGGGATGGACCAAGTCTCAATCCCCAATCACAATCAATCCCGCACCTGCCACGGTGTGCGAGCCACGCCCTATTAGCGTCACAATGTGCTAAGCCGGGGTTTCGAACCCTCAGGCTACAATATACACAAACTACTCACCTCTAGCCGGTCGTAGAATCGTCCGCGATGCCCTTTCCTTTGAATTTCGTTGCCTCGTGTGTAGAATCTAGTCAAATAACAATAATTATATCAAATACGGGTCAAAGAATCATAACCCACTTCAGTTTATATGAAATTCGCAAAATTACGCCAAGTTGGTAAAACCCGACTTTCGGTACGATTCTCGAAAAATTACGAAAGTCTCATATTCGGAACCCTCATCTCAATACGAGTCTAAGCATATCAATTTTACCAAATTCGGACTCCATTTGCTCATTCAAAACCTTAATTTTCTAAAGTTCAAGCCTAGGGGTTAAATCTTCCATGAATCACCCCAAATTCTTCCATTTTCATGATATAATTGCATAATAATACCAATACTAATCATAGTTTAAGTCCATAGTTGCTTACCCGATGATTTCCCTTGAGTTTCTCTTCAAAATCGCCTAAATCGCCTCTAAAGCCGAGACCCAAATGTGTGAAATATTCTGAAATTTTTCTAACTTCTGATACACTTAACTTACAGCGATTTTCGCTTCTGCGGAAATATTTCCGCTCCTACGCGTCCGCTTCTGCGGAGATTGGACCGCTTCTGCGGATAGTTCCGCTTCTGCGGCTAGACGTCCGCTTCTGCGGACTCGCCCAAGCGGCTCCCCTTCCGCTTCTGCGAAGGCCGCTTCCGCGGCTCCCCGTCCGCTTCCGCGCTTCCGCTTCAGCGGCTCCCTTTCCGCTTCTGCGGTCGCCGCTTCTGCGGCTCCTTTCCGCTTCAGCGCACCCGCTCCTGCGCCCATAATTCCGCAGGAGCGGAAACAACAGAGGCAGTGCACAAATTTTCTGCAATTTTCCATATTTCTCCCGATTAACCATCCGAAAACACCCCGAGGCCCCCGGACCTCATTCAAACACACCAACACATCCTAATTCCTTATTCGAACTTGTTCCAATCATAAAAACACCATCCTAAACATCAAAATCACCAATTAACCACGGATTCAAGCCTAAGTTTCTTCAAAACTTTCAAAACTAACATTCAATCCAAAACCCGATCAAACGATGTCCGAATGACCTGAAAATTTTCAGACATATCCAAAATCACATAACGAAGCTACATAAATTGTCGGAATTCCATTCCGACCTCCGGATCAAAATATCACCTACCATCCGGTTTTCGCCAAAATTCAACATTCGCCAATTCAAGCTTAAAACTACACCGGACCTCCGAATTCAATTCCGATTGTTCTCCTAAGTCATAATTGATCCCCCGAAACTAGTCGAATCATCAGAATCCGGTTCCGAGCACTCTAACTCAATAGTCAACTCTTGGTTGACTTTTCATATTCAAGCTTTCTTCAATCATGTTATTTGTTTCATTTTCAATCCAAATCACTTCTAACTCACCCGATATACTCTAATACTGTTTTAAAAGCATAATATATGTAAATGCAAGGTAACGGGGTGGTAATTTCCGTAACGACGGGCCGGGTCGTTACATTCTCCCCAACTTAAACAAACGCTCGTCCGCGAGCGGGTTAAGAAACATACCCGGAGCATCAAACAAGTGTGGATATCTACTTCGCATCTCCTGCTCGGTCTCCCAAGTTGCTTCCTCCACGGGACGACCTCTCCACCGCACTTTCACTGAAGCTATATCCTTAGATCTCAGCTTACGAACCTGTCGACCCAAAATGGCTACTGGTTCCACATCATAAGTCAAATCCTCATCTAGCTGTATCGTGCCGAAGTCCAACACATGAGACGGGTCTCCGACATACTTCCGGAGCATAGATACATGGAACACCGGGTGAACTCCCGACAAACCGGGTGGCAAAGCAAGCATATAAGCCACCTCCCCAACTTTCCTAAGCACCTCAAAAGGTCCAATAAACCTCGGGCTCAACTTCCCTTTCTTTCCAAACCTCATAACACCTTTCATAGGCGAAACTTTCAGCAACACCTTCTCACCTACTGAATAAGACACATCTCGGACCTTCCGGTCCGCATAACTCTTCTGACGCGACTGAGCTGTGCGAAGTCTCTCCCGAATCACCTTTACCTTGTCTAAGGCATCTTGGACTAACTCTGTCCCCAATAACCTAGCCTCGCCGGGCTCGAACCAACCAACTGGAGACCTACACCGCCTCCCATATAAAGCTTCATACGGTGCCATCTGAATGCTGGACCGATAGCTATTATTGTAAGCAAACTCCGCCAAAGGCAAATAATCAGCCCATGAACCACCAAAATCAATAACACAAGCACGCAACATGTCCTCCAATATCTGAATAGTACGCTCAGACTGCCCATCCGTCTGTGGATGAAATGCTGTGCTCAGCTCTACCTGTGAACCCAACTCTCGCTGAAATGTCCTCCAGAATTGAGATGTGAACTGGGTACCTCTGTCCGATATAATGGAAATAGGAACTCCATGCAATCTCACTATCTCACGGATGAATATCTCTGCCAACCGCTCTGAGGTATAGGTAGTACACACTGGGATGAAGTGAGCTGACTTAGTCAACCTATCCACCACCACCCAAACCGAATCAAACTTCCTCGCTGTCCGAGGGAGTCCGCTAACAAAATCCATAGTTATTCTTTCCCACTTCCACTCAGGAATATCAATACGCTGGAATACACCACCAGGTCTCTGATGCTCATACTTGACCTGCTGACAGTTTAGACACCGAGCCACATGGCTCACAATATCTTTCTTCATCTTTCTCCACCAGTAATGTTGCTTCAAGTCCTGATACATCTTCGCGGCTCCTGGATGAATAGAATACCGCGAACTATGGGCCTTTTCCAATATCAACTCACGAAGGCCATCAACATTGGGCACACATATTCGGCCCTGCATCCGCAATACACCCTCACTATCAATAGTGACATCTCTAGCATCATCATGCTGAACTCTGTCCTTAAGGACAAGTAAGTGTGGATCATCATATTGGCGCTCTCGAATACGATCATATAAAGAAGAACGAGCTACTACATAAGCCATCACCCGACTGGGCTCAGAAATATCCAGCCTTACCATCTGATTAGCTAACGCCTGAACATCAACTGCTAGGGGTCTCTCCCCAACCGGAATATACGCCAAACTGCCCATACTAATAGCCTTCCGGCTCAATGCATCAGCCACTACATTGGCTTTCCCGGGATGGTACAAGATAGTAATATCATAGTCTTTAAGCAATTCAAGCCATCTCCGCTGCCTCAAATTTAGATCTTTTTGCTTAAACAAATGCTGAAGGCTGCGGTGGTCCGTATATACATCACAAGATACACCATATAGATAATGCCTCCAAATCTTCAAGGCATGAACAATAGCAGCTAACTCCAAATCATGAACAGGGTAGTTCTTCTCGCGGGGCTTTAGCTGACGAGAAGCATATGCAATAACTCTACCCTCCTGCATCAACACACAACCGAGTCCAACTCTGGAAGCATCACAATACACCGTATATGACCCTGAGGCCGATGGTAACACAAGTACTGGAGCTGTGGTCAAAGCCTCCTTGAGCTTCTGAAAGCTCTCTTCACATTCATCAGACCACACAAATGGAGCATTCTTCTGTGTCAGCTTAGTCAACGGTGAAGCAACAGATGAGAAATCCTGAACAAACCGACGATAATAGCCTGCCAAGCCGAGAAAACTCCGAATCTCTGTAGCTGAGGAAGGTCTGGGCCAATTCTGCACTGCCTCGACCTTCTGAGGATCAACCCTAATACCATCACTGGACACTATATGTCCTAGAAAACCCACAGTATTTAGCCAGAACTCACACTTAGAGAATTTTGCATAAAGCTTCTATTCTCTCAACCTCTGCAATGCCACTCTCAAATGCTGTGCATGCTCCTCCTGGCTGCGTCAATATACCAGGATATCATCAATAAACACAATCACAAAAGAATCAAGGTACGGCCGAAATACACTATTCATCAAGTGCATGAATGCCGCCGGGGCATTAGTCAACCCGAAAGACATCACCAGGAACTCGTAGTGCCCATATCGCGTCCCGAACGCTGTCTTCATAATATCCGAGTCCCTGGTCTTCAACTGATGATAGCCCGATCGAAGATCAATCTTAGAGAAAACACTAGCTCCCTGGAGCCTGATCAAATAGGTCCTCAATACGAGGCAACGGGTATTTATTCTTCACTGTTACCTTGTTCAGCTGCTCGTAATCAATGCACATTCTCATTGTGCCATCTTTCTTTTTCACGAACAACACCGCGCACCCCAAGGTGACACACTTGGACGAATGAAACCCTTATCTAAGAGTTCCCGAAGCTGTTCTTTCAATTCTTTTAACTCCGCTGGTGCCATGCGATAGGGAGGAATAGAAATGGGCCGAGTGCCCGGCACCAAGTCAATACCAAAATCAATATCTCTGTCAGGCGGCATGCCCGGCAGGTCTGCTGGAAATACATCCGGAAACTCCTCACAATGGGGACCGAATCAAGATTGGTTGTCTCGGCCTCAACATTTCTAATGAAGGCCAAATAAGACAAACAACCCTTGCCAATCATTCGTTGAGCTTTTATATAAGAAATCACCCCGTCGGACACATAATCAGTCAAGCCACGCCACTCGATCCTCGGATTACCTGGAATAGCTAGTGTGACTGTCTTGGCATGACAGTCCTGAATCGCATGATAAGGAGATAGCCAATCCATGCCTAGGATAACATCGAAATCTACCATGCCCAGTAGTAATAGATCAACTCGGGTCTCCAGACCCCCAATAGTAATAATACAGGATCGATATACCTGATCCACAACAACAGTATCCCCCACTGGGGTAGACACATGTACGGGCAAAGCAAGGATACCACGGGTCATACCCAAATGATGTGCAAAGTAAGTAGAGACATAAGAATAGGTGGATCCGGGATCAAATAAGACAGAAGCATCCCTGTGGCAGACTGAGATAATACCTGAAATGACCGCATCTGAAGCACTAGCATCCTTCCTATCCGGAAGAGCATAGAAACGAGCCTGGCCTCCACCAGTACGATCCTCACCCCTAGGGCGACCTCTGGATACCTGGCCACCAGCCCTAGCCGACTGTGCTGGCGCTGAAGAAACAGGAGTAGAAGACGAAGGCTGATCCCTCTGCTGAGACCGCTTACGAAGCCACTGAGGACACTCTCTCCCTGATATGGCCCAAATCACCGCACTCAAAACAACGGCCTGAAGATGGAAGAAGGGGCTGCTGAGGACCCCTCGCTACCGACGAACCCTGTGCTGAGGAAGCAGGAGCAGAGCTCTGAGCTGGAAGAGCACTCAGTGCAGGCTGACTCTGCTGACGGCTCTGCTGATCCTGATAACCCTGCTGGCCCTGACGACCACGATCTGATGAAACCCCACTGGACTCTGCACGTCCAGACTAATGAGACCTGAAAGAACGACCCCTACTATACTAGGGTTGGCCCCTAGACAGAGCACCACTGAAGCTGCCAGAACCACGAGGCCTCTTAGCCTCTCTCTCCTCTCGCTCTCTCCGGCGATCTGTCTCAATGTGACGGGCAGCATCAACCACCTCCTCAAAGGTAACTGTCGAAACTCTCTCCCCGGTCATCAATATGCGGATGGGATAAATAAGACCATCAATAAATCTCCGGATCCTCTCCCTGTCTGTAGGAACCATCCACATGGCATGACGGGCCAGCTGTGTGAATCTCATCTCGTACTGATTAACTGACATCTCTCCCTGCTTCAACCACTCGAACTGACGTCGCAGTTCCTCTCTCCGAGACCGAGGCACGTACTTCTCCAAAAATACCATGGAGAACTGCTGCCAAGTGAGGGGCACTGCCCCAGCGGGCCTACGCCTCTCAAAATCCTCCCACCATTGGAAAGCTGCACCTGTGAACTGAAAAGTGGTGAATGAAACACCGCTGGACTCTAGAATACCCGCGGTGCGAAGCATACGCTGACATCTGTCAAGAAAACCCTGGGCATCCTCGCCCTCAGATCCGCTGAATGTCGGAGGCTGTAACCTCTCAAATCTCTCCAAACGACGCTGCTCATCGTCGGGCATAACTGGAACCACATATGCAGGAGCTGGTGCAACGGGTGCAACTGGCTGAACTGGCTCGGGTGTGTGAACCACGGGGGTCTGATTCCCTCCCCCTGCCTGTGAAGAAGATACTGCAGCAGTAGCAGCAACTACCTGTGCCAAGCCTGTGCACACTGATAATATCTGAGCCAAGGTCTCCTGAAGACCCGGTATCACAATAGGCACTGCCGGTGCCTGAACCTGAGCTGCCGGAGCGTTCGCCGCTGGAATCTGGTCCTGAGTCCGATCGGCCGAGGACTGCTCAAACTAGATGCTCCGCCTCTACCTCTACCACGACCCATTGGTCTCTGGGTGCCAACGGTGGTCGTCCGCCACGTCCGTTAGCTCGTGTTCTCGCCATCCGCGAGAGAATAGAATATGGAAAGATTTAATTTCATGATAACACAAATCGCACGATATGAATTCAAGAAAACGAGGTTTTTCCTAAAGTTTCTGTAGCCCTTCGAAGATAGATACGGACGTCTACGTACCGATCTGCGAAAGCCTACTAAACCGGCTCATGACTCGCGAGTCCTAATAACCTAGACCTTTGATACCAACTTGTCACGACCCAAATCCAGTCGTGATGGCGCCCAACAATCAAGCTAGGCCAGCCAAATCAACAGTTTAATTATAATACCATACCAGTCCCCAAATGGACAACCCAAGAAGAATATATGAGTTTAAGAACTCCAATAATAATAATACTGAACAAAAGTACTGACACTCCCAAAGATCCGGAGTCACAAGTCTAGAGCCTCTAACAAAACCCAATAGGAAATAGAGAGTACGATATAGAAGTACTCAAGTCCGAATACAAAATATACAATAACAACTGGAATGAGAGGAGAAGCTAGGCTCTGCGAACGTAGGCAGCTACCTCAGCAACTCGATGTGACAATGTAAACGCCTGGAGATGTCCGTCTACTGCTCCTGTGTACCTGAGTCTGCACACAAAAGGTGCAGGAGTAGGGGTGAGTACTAAGTACTCAGTGAGTAACAAATATATATATGTAGCTGACAGTAAGAAATCCACAGATTACCACAATATGAAGCTACACTACAGTCCGAATCTCCTACGAACTAGCAGCAATAATACAATACAGCTACCACAGAGTAATTCAACAAATACAAATGCAATGCAATGCACATAACCGCTACGGCGTGTAGCCCGATCCAATTTAACGTCGACGGCGCTCACTGGGGGTGTGTACAGACTCTGGAGGGGCTCTTACAGCCCAAGCGCAATACTACTGCGGCGTGCAGTCCGATCCTCAAATCAACCACTGCGGCGTGCAGCCCGATCCCATACTCAGTCCACAATAAGCAATTTAAGTCACAAAACAATTCATTTTCCTAAATTCCAGTTCTCAATTCATAATATGAAAAATGCTTTAACTTTATTAAGTTTGTAAAAAAAACCGGTGACTTAGCATTTCAAAAGTGTGATTACAATTCCCAGGACTGAGATCAGTGATTTAAGCAATCTTTAGCTATCACATAAATATTGTCCTCTAAGGACGCTACAGATCGGCACAAGGCCCCAAACAAGGCTTACAGCCCACAAATATAGCAATCACAATGTATTTCCAACACTAACAACATATTATTCATTTCCGGGATGGACCAAGTCTCAATCCCCAATCACAATCAATCCCGCACCTGCCACGGTGTGCGAGCCACGCCCTATTAGCGTCACAATGTGCTAAGCCGGGGTTTCGAACCCTCAGGCTACAATATACACAAACTACTCACCTTTAGCCGGTCGTAGAATCGTCCGCGATGCCCTTTCCTTTGAATTTCGTTGCCTCGTGTGTAGAATCTAGTCAAATAACAATAATTATATCAAATACGGGTCAAAGAATCATAACCCACTTCAGTTTATATGAAATTCGCAAAATTACGCCAAGTTGGTAAAACCCGACTTTCGGTACGATTCTCGAAAAATTACGAAAGTCTCATATTCGGAACCCTCATCTCAATACGAGTCTAAGCATATCAATTTTACCAAATTCGGACTCCATTTGCTCATTCAAAACCTTGATTTTCTAAAGTTCAAGCCTAGGGTTAAATGTTCCATGAATCACCCCAAATTCTTCCATTTTCATGATATAATTGCATAATAATACCAATACTAATCATAGTTTAAGTCCATAGTTGCTTACCTGATGATTTCCCTTGAGTTTCTCTTCAAAATCGCCCAAATTGCCTCTAAAGCCGAGACCCAAATGTGTGAAATGTTCTGAAATTTTTCTCACTTCTGATACACTTAACTTACAGCGATTTTCGCTTCTGCGGAGGAATTTCCGCTCCTACGCGTCCGCTTCTGCGGAGATTCGATCGCTCCTGCGGATATTTCCGCTTCTGCGACTAGGCGTCCGCCTCTGCGGACTCGCCTAAGCGGCTTCGCTTCCGCTTCCGCGATGGCCGCTTCTGCGGCTCCCTTTTCGCTCCCGCGATTCCGCTTCAGCGGAAAATGCTCCGCTTCTGCGGTGCCCAGCGCTTCTGCGCTCCTGGTCCGCTTCAGCGCACCCGCTCCTGCGCCCATAATTCCGCAGGAGCGGAAACAACAGAGGCAGTGCACAAATTTTCTGCAATTTTCCATATTTCTCCCGATTAACCATCCGAAAACACCCCGAGGCCCCCGGACCTCATTCAAACACACCAACACATCCTAATTCCTTATTCGAACTTGTTCCAATCATAAAAACACCATCCTAAACATCAAAATCACCAATTAACCACGGATTCAAGCCTAAGTTTCTTCAAAACTTTCAAAACTAACATTCAATCCAAAACCCGATCAAACGATGTCCGAATGACCTGAAAATTTGCAGGACATATCCAAAATCACATAACGAAGCTACAAAAATTGTCGGAATTCCATTCCGACCCCCGGATCAAAATATCACCTACCATCCGATTTTCGCCAAAATTCAACATTCGCCAATTCAAGCTTAAAACTACACCGGACCTCCGAATTCAATTCCGATTGTTCTCCTAAGTCATAATTGATCCCCCGGAACTAGTCGAATCATCAGAATCCGGTTCCGAGCACTCTAACTCAATAGTCAACTCTTGGTTGACTTTTCATATTCAAGCTTTCTTCAATCATGCTATTTGTTTCATTTTCAATCCAAATCACTTCTAACTCACCCGATATACTCTAATACTGTTTTAAAAGCATAATATATGTAAATGCAAGGTAACGGGGTGGTAATTTCCGTAACGACGGGCCGGGTCGTTACAACCACTCCCTTATTCATTTGGAGCAAGCCAAGTTTTTGGCAATCTCTCTAATCTCTCTCTTCTCTCTCATCTCTCTCTTGTAACATATTCTCTCAAATAAATAAAAGTTTGTGTTTATATTATCCGGCGTCTTCTGGTAACGTCGTCGGCATTTCCGATCAGGTACTATTCCGATCTCCCTTCTTCTTCATCTTTTTCTGATGATAGTCGGAACTATTTCCGGCTAAGTTTGTTCATATCTATGTTGAATCTCCGGTAACTACAGTAAGTATGTCATGATTCTATCTAGACTCAATCATAATATTATGAGTAGGTTATCATAAATCTCAGCCTTATATCCTTTAATTTAAGAGTTGACTTGGTTCAAAGGTGGTGGAATAGTCGATTCCGGCACCATCTACAGTATAACGAGCAGTGGTGTATTCTAAGTCCCCGCTTAGCCGTGTTGCATTTAGGGGCAATAATTGATACCACAGTTAGAACTGTTATTACTGTAGATGATATCGGAAAACGGACTGGCCCCATGCTTTGGTAATGGCTTCTAGTCTTCCATACAGTCGACCTAAATTAAAAGAATAAAGCTAGATTTAAATAACCAACTAAAATATTTTGATGAAATCAATACTTTGTATCCTAGTCTAGATGGCCGTGCGGATTACCGCCAACCTTGTAGATCTTGGATCGAAATATGGTATAAGAGCCTAGGAATTTTCATGACACTTATTGAAGTTTACTGTGAAATTTCAACATAGATATGAAACATAAACTACAAGATTTATGAATCTTGAAGAAGCTTCTAGTATTAAAAGTACTAGATTAGAAGAGGTTGATGTACCTCAAAACCTTGATTTGTTAAATAAATGGACGATTCCTAAAGTAGATACAAAAACCATTTATGATTACGGATTTTTTGATCGATTCTCAACCAAACAACTTGTTAAAACGATGGAACAATCTTTGGTGCTTAATTCTGTTGAACAAACTATTTGTTTATTAAATAAAAATGATATTACTCATTATCGCTACAGGTATAATTTTATGCATATTGGTATGGTTCAAATTGCATTCAAGCCTTTAACTTTAAATGGATTACCTGAAACTTTTCTTGCAGCTTTAAGAGATGCACGGAATTTAAATTTTCGACAATCTTTGATGGGTTCTATTGAATCTACAGTTGCTTATGGCCCTGTTTATTTTAACACTCAGCCTAACTTGCAACTATCTTTATCAGATGTTAATATTTTAGATGCGTTAACTTTCAATGTTAAGACGCATGGTTATAATTATATTCCTGGATCTGAACTAATATGTTTATCTTACAGGATTTATTATAAACTGCTTTCTACGCTGCATCCTAGATGTAAATTATATGATACATCCGACCAAACTATTTTGGTAGAAACTAATTTCACAAAGTCTAAGGTCACCACTCGGAGACCTATAAGATGGGATGAAATCAACTTTCCAACTACTTGGACTCTTGAGTCGGTGATAGCCCCTCACCAACTTACCAATGAAGTCACGAATAACGAGACTTCACATATAACTCAAGATCCTGATGGAAGAATTTGTATTCAATTTGCAGAAAAACCTTCTACTTCTTTACATTCTTTAAAGAATCCTGTTTATAATAGGAAATCATTCTCTGGTTATAGATCTCTTCCTGCTATTCAACATATTTCTCCTATAACTCCTGATGCCCCTATTTATGGACAAGCAAGAGATAGACCTCTTTCTTTGCACACCCTTAGTGATACTAAGAGTAAGGTTAAAATTGATTCTAAGACTAATGTAGTTCAGGCAGTTGATAACTTGTCTGACTTAGAACCCACACCATCTGATATGGGTGTAGACCAAGACTCACTCTGATTTTATGGATTGTGTCCAAATCGATTTTAGTCCGGAATCTCCGGCACGTAAATATATTCAAAAACGATTTTATAAAAAACGATGGAATACGTTTCGAATTTGGTTTTTTGAAACTTATAGCCGAACTGATTTAAAGAAGATTTCGAAAGAATTCTATGAGCTATGTGCTTTGCATAACGAAATGATAGATTTCGTTCTTTGGTTTATAACCACTTATTTGCCTTTGTATGTTAAGGTAATAGAAAGATGTTTTGTAACTACTGAAGGATCGGTAAAAGCTATCTATCCTCCAACTTCTCAAAAGACTTTCAAATTGCAAAACAATACAGAAATTGCTTTTTTGGCTTGTCAAAAATTGATTAACGATGAAGTTGCGGCTGTTACCATTAATGAAATAAATGGATTAATTTTACAGCATAATTACCAAAATCTTTATTCAAAAATTTTGGGAGAACAAATTAGTTCTTTAGATAAAAAATTAGATGAATTAACGAAGCTTGTCAAATCTTTAAGTTCTTCAGATGTAGCTTCAACTTCTACCAATTCTTCTGAAAAGGTTTCAACGAAAAAGGATGTTTTGAAAGAAACTCATTTGAAGAGACCCCTTGATGTTTCATATTTCAAATTTAGAAAAAATTCTTCTATAACGGATCTAGCTGATTTGCTTAATGAAAAATTTTCGGGTTTTAAAAGCTCAGGTATTCATAAACAACCTGATAACTGGTTAGATGAAGACCAACCCCTATTTTCTGAGGTTCAAGCTAGGATGTCTCGAGGAGGACTAGAAAGACCTAGTAGAAAGAGGCCTAGTTACAACAAAAAGAAGACTTACGCTTCTGTCCCGTCCCTTATGACTTATTATTACCCCAGACCAACGCCTCAAGATGTCTTAATTGAAGAAAGAGATTGGAACCAAACTAACACTTCTTACAACGGAGATTCCGTTTATGAATGGTGTATTGACGGTCTTACTGAAAGACAAATTTCTATTATGTGCCATCGTATGATGATGTATGCTTCTATTTGCGCAGATTCTAATAATGATTTAGCTGTTGCAAAAATGATTATTAATGGATTCACAGGTCAACTTAAAGGTTGGTGGGATAATTGCCTGAGTATTGACGCTAAGAATCATATTCTTACTGCCACCAAAATAATTCAGGATGAGACTAAAACTGATGTTTTAGTGCATGATTCAGTCTATACTTTGATTCTCACTATTTTAGAACATTTTAATGGTAGAATTACCAATGGTTATGAGAACCTTCGAACTCTCTTAAACGGTTTAAGATGTAAACATCTCGGAGAATTTCGTTGGTATAAGGATACTTTCCTTAGCCGTGTTATGGATCTACCTGACAGCGGCCAATCTCATTGGAAAGCCAGATTAGTTGATGGCCTTCCCCCTCTGTTTGCTGAACGTATTAGAAATACGCTTCGAGGAGCAAATAATTCTATTCCTTATGAAAATTTAACTTATGGCCATATCATTGGGACTTGTACACAAGAAGGTTTATGTAACGACCCGACCGATCGTTTTAGAAAATTACGCCCCAATCCCTAATTTAACTGTTACCCTAAGTTCATTTCTGCTATTGTGGGTTGCCGGGTGAGTCGGTTCCGAAAATTTGAGCATTTTGGGACACTTAGTCCCTAAATAAGAGCTTTGGAACTAGAAAACGGTCCGTAGCCGGAACAGTGTTAAGACGATCTCGGAACGGAAATCCGATGGTTCCATTAGCTCCGTTAGGTGATTTCGGGGTTAGGAGAGCGTTCGGAATGTATTTTGGAGGTCCGTAGCTCAATTAGGCTTGAAATGCCGAAGGTTGAAATTTTGGCGAATCCGATCGATAGGTGAGATTTTGATCCGGGGGTCGGAATGGAATTCCGACAATTTCTGTAGCTTCGTTATGTGATTTTGGATATGTCCGCAAATTTTCAGGTCATTCGGACGTCGTTTGGATGGGTTTTTGATCGAATGTGCAATTCGGAAAGTTTTAAGAAATTTAGGCTTGAATTCGATGCGAATTATGGATTTTGATGTTGTTAGACGTGTTTTGAGGATTGGAGCAAGTTCGAATGAGGTATTAAGATGTGTTGGTATGTTTGGGTGAGGTCCCGGGGGCCTCGGGGTGATTTCGGATGGTTAAACGGGAGAAAACATGGAAATTGCAGGTTTAGGAATTCTGCCTCTGTTGTTTTCGCCCCTGCGGAAATGGAACCGCAGAGGCAAGTCCGCTGAAGCGGAAATTGGAACGCGGAAGCGGACTGGAGCGTAGGGGCGGTCTCTTGTCCGCAAAAGCGGCATCGCGGGTGCGAGAATAGGACCGCAGGAGCGGTCAGGAGATGGATTGGGGAGTTTCGCAGAAGCGGTTGAGCCTTCACTTGGGCGAGTCCGCAGAAGCGGACTCGTATTCGTAGGTGCGGAAATATCCGCAGGAGCGAACTGCTGTCCGCCGGAGCGGCCTCGCGGAAGCGGCCCTGGGCTCGCAGAAGCGGATTGGGCTAGCAAGGCCTGGTATTTCACAGAAGCGACAAAATGTCGTGGAAGCGGATCTGCAGAAGCGGAAAATTATCCGCAGAAGCGGAAATCGGCATGGGTTTAATGAGCAGTAAGGGTTAAAAAATTTCAGAAACATTTCCAAACTTTGAGAGCTCGGCTTAAGGTGCGAATTGGGCAATTTTGAAGTAGAATTCGAGAGGTTCCTTCAGGTAATCAATTATGGACTCCAATTATGATTGTTGTTGATAATATTATGCAAGTTTTTCATGAAAATGGAGGAATTTGGGTAATTAATGGGGGTTTTTCACCCTAGACCAAAACCTTTAGAAAATCAAGGTTTTGAGTGGGCAAACGGAGTCCGAATTTGGTAAACTTTATATGCATAGACTCGTATTGAAACAAGGATTCCGAATATATAACTTTCGTGAATTTCCGTTAAGCGTACCGAAAGTCGGGTTTTGGCAACTTGTGGGTTTTGGTGAATTTTGAGTTATTTTGATTGGGTAATGCCCAATTGGCCTATTTTGACGTGATTCTATTGATTTTATCAGATACTACACTTGTGGAGGCCGACATTCGTGGCAAGAGGGTTATTACTTAGCGGTGTTGTACCGGAATTGAGGTAAGTGGCTTGTCTAACCTCGCGTGGGGGAATTTTCACCCCTAGGATATTATGTGATAGTTTAAAAGCCTTGTACGCGAGGTGACGGGCGTGTACATGCGCTGGTTGTTGAACACGTACTTTATTCAAAAATGTTCGATGAGCGATATCCCCGTCTTTGGTTGTTAATTTGATATTTTACCCGGTAGTGGTTAGAAGAGCATGATTAGGTAGCACTTAACTCTGTTTAGTTGCCTAATTGCCTTATTTGAACTCCTTGTTAATTATTGGCACTATTTTTCGGTGAAGTTATAGTTAAGCAATAATTATTCTCTCCGTGGATTTCCTTAATTGGCTGGTGAGATGCGGATCGCGGGTTCGATTCCCGGAGACCCGTGGCCGTGGGTTCGATTCCCGCAGACCCGGCGTGATATTGGTAGTGGACTACGGTTCGATTCCCGAGATCCCGAGTTATCGGTGGGACTACGGGTTCGATTCCCGAGATCCCGAGTTATTGTGTGGACTACGGGTTTGATTCCCGAGATCCCGAGTTATTGGTAGGGACTACGGATTCGATTCCCGAGATCCTGAGTTATTGGTAGGACTACGGGTTCGATTCCCGAGATCCCGAGTTATCGGTAGGGACTACGGGTTCGATTCCCGAGATCCCGAGTTATTGGTAGGACCGCGGGTTCGATTCCCGAGATCCCGAGTTATCGAGATATTATTGAGACCTGGGCCGCGGGTTCGATTCCCTGAGACCCGTAGTATCGAGAACGGGACCGTGGGTTCAATTCCGCACAGATCCCGGATTTGTTTATTTGAGTTGGTTATTTGTTATTAGCTCGATTGTAGACAGCTTCAGTAAACATCGTAAATGTTGTTATTTTGGAAATTTTGTTGTTATCTCTTAAACTTGTTTATTTTGTTATATCATTATGTTACTACTTCTCTCAGTAGGGCCTCGACCTTCCTCGTCACTACTCCATCGAGGTTAGGCTTGGCACTTACCGAGTACCGCCGTGGTGTACTCATGCTACTCTTCCGCACACTTTTGTCGTGCGTCCGCGTAGGGTAACTGGGCTGTTGAAGGTCTCTTCTGGAACAAGCACGCGGACTTCGAGGTATGATCTGCTACGTCCGCGGATCCGGAGGCTTCCTTCTATTCTAGTATTACTAGTTGACATTTTCTTCATTTCGTTGTTAGATACTCTTTACACATAGAGCCACAGCTGTATTTCTCTTTTAGTCTGTGTTACCGTGGGGTTCCGGATCTTGGTAGTGTTTTATTTATTGTGTGACGGATGTATGTGCCAAGTGGCACGGATTACATATCTTTTATGTTATTTTCCGTTGTTTCTTATTTAAGTAATTAAAACTTATAGATTCCGCAACGTGTTAGGCTTACCTAGTCGTGGGGACTGGGTGCCATCACGACAGGTTCACAATTGGTGAACTAGGGTCGTGACAAGTTGGTATCAGAGCTCTAGGTTCATAGGAGTCACGGGACACAGACCGGTTACTTAGAGTCTCGCTGATCGATACGGAGACGTCTGTATTTATCTACGAGGGGCTATGTAACCGTTTAGGAAACTCTTCATTTCTTTTGGATTCCTTGTCGTGCGACATTTTTGGCATCAAAAATCTAAACTACTGCTTTCTATTCTCTCACAGATGGTGAGGACACGAGCTAACCGCGATGATCAGGTACCCGCGCCCCCTGTTGCTGCCGTCAGAGGCCGGGGCCGAGGTAGAGGACGAGGACACGCCCGAGGTGCAGCCACAGTACCCGCGCGCGCTGCCGCTGAGGTGCCACATGTAGACCAGGTTGGAGCGCATGCACCTGGTACACCGACTACAGCTGCTACTACTCCAGCACTATAGGAGACCCTGGCCCAGTTCATGAGCATGTATACCACTTTAGCTCAGGCAGGACTGCTTCCCCTCGTCGCAGCTACATCTCAGGCCGGGGGAGGGGCCCAGACTCCCGCAGCCATTACACCGGAGCAGCGTGTGCCAGTGGGACAGGTTCCAAATGTTTTGGTTATGCCTCCTGCCGCCCCAGCACAGCCCGGAGATGGGCCAGCTGCCTCTGAGGACGAGCAGCGTAGATTGGAGAGGTTCAAGAAATATGACCCTCCAGTGTTCAGTAGGTTGGCTTCAGATGATGCATTGGGTTTTCCGGAGGAGTGTCATCGTATTCTTCGTACTATGGGGATTGTGGAGACCAGCGGGGTTTCCTTCACTGCCTTTCAGTTTCGTGGGGCCGCTTATGATTGGTGGCGCACGTATGAGTCGGATAGTCCAGAGGAGTCTTCTTCATTGACTTGGACGCAGTTTTCAGATCTGTTTTTGAGGGAGTTTGTTCCACAGAGCCTTAGGGATTCTTGGCGCTCGGAGTTTGAGCGGTTGCGACAGGGCTCCATGTCAGTATCGGAGTATGCCATCAGCTTCACCCGTCTGGCCATGCATGCACCGGCCTTGGTAGCCACGATTCGGGAGAGAGTGCGGAGATTTATTGAGGGCCTGATTCCGCCTATCCGATCCAGCATGGCCAGAGAGTTGGAGACAGATATATCTTACCAGCAGGCAGTTAGCATTGCCAGGAGGATCGAGAGTATGCTCCCTAGAGAGCGGGGAGATAGAGAGGCCAAGAGGTCTCGTGAGTCGGGCCATTTCTCTGGTGCCCGCACTTCATCAGCCGGTCGTTTTGGCAGGGGTTATTCCGGTCGACCAGTTCACTCGGCATTGCCCGCAGCAGGTAGTACTCCAGGTCTTCCAGCACCTCAGGAGCCTTATTATGCTCCCCCAGTTTCCAGTGCACCTCCTGCGCGGGGTCCGTCCAGGGGTCAGACTAGTGGGGGTGAGGCCGGTCAGTCACAGCCACCGCGTCCTCCCAGAGCTTGTTTTGAGTGCGGGGATACTCGCCACCTGGTTAGGGAGTGCCCCAGGCGCAGGAGAGGAGCCCCTCATCGGTCATCACAGCATTCGCGTGGTTCTCAGGGCCAGCAGGCTATCATTCCAGCCCCAGCTGCCACTCCACCTGCCCAGTCATCCAGGGGCGGGGGTCAGGGTTCCAGAGGCCGCCCTCGAGAGGGGGGACAGGCCAGATTCTATGCTATTCCTGATCGCGCCGCGGCTGTTGCATCTGACTCCGTTATCACAGGTATTATTATGGTTAGTCACAGGGAGGCATCGGTTCTATTCGACCCTGGTTCCACTTTTTCATATGTGTCTTCTTACTTTGCTTCTCATATGGGTGTGCCTCGGGATTCTTTGAGTGCCCCCATTTATGTTTCCACTCCGGTGGGTGATTCTTTGGCTGCGGACCGCGTATATCGGTCGTGTTTGATTACCATTTGTGATTTTGAGACCAGAGCGGATCTATTGCTGCTCGGGATGGTCGATTTTGATATTATTCTGGGCATGGACCGGTTGTCGCCCCATTATGCTATTCTTGATTGTCACGCCAAGACCGTGACGCCGGCTATGCCAGGCATTCCACGTATCGAGTGGAGTGGTACTCTAGATCACACCCCTAGCCGTGTTATTTCTTTTCTCGGAGCTCAGCGTATGGTTGAGAAGGGGTGTGCCGCTTATCTAGCCTACGTGCGGGACGTCGGTGTTGACACTCCCTCTATTAATTCTTGTTCACGTGGTACGTGACTTTGCTAATGTATTTCCAGCCTGATCTTCCGGCATGCCGCCCGATACAGACATTGACTTTGCTATTGACTTGTTGCCGGCACTCACCCCATTTCTATTCCACCGTACCGTACGGCTCCTCCCGAGTTGAAGGAGTGAAGGATCAGTTACGTGAGTTATTGGGCAAGGGTTTTATTCGACCCAAGATGTTTCGCCTTGGGGTGCTCCCCGCATCGTTTGTGAAGAAAAAGGACTGGCTCTATGCGTACGTGTATTGACTATCGTCAGAGCCGAATAAGGTTACAGTGAAGAACCCGTATCCTTTGCCCCGTATTGATGATTTATTTGACCAGCTACAGGGCGCACATGTGTTTTCTAAGATTGATTTGCGCTCCGGGTATCACCAGCTAAAGATTCGGGAGCCAGATATCCCGAAGACTGCCTTCAGGACTCGGTATGGTCACTATGAGTTCCTCGTGATGTCTTTTGGGTCGACTAATGCCCCACAGCATTTATGCATTTGATGCACAAGGTGTTCAGGCCTTATCCGGACTCGTTCGTGATTGTCTTCATTGATGATATTCTAGTATATTCTCTGAGCCGGGAAGAGCACGAGCAGCATTTGAGGACAAGTGCTTCGCATCCCGAGGAGAAGCAGCCTTTATGCCAAGTTCTCTAAATGTGAATTCTCGTTGAGTTCACTGGCATTTTTGGGCCACGTAGTGTCGAGCGATGGTATTCGAGTAGATCCGATGAAGGCGGAGGCCGTGCGCAGTTGGCCCAGACCCTCCTCCGCTACTGAGATTCGCAGCTTCCTTGGTTTGGCGGGCTACTACCGTCGTTTCGCAGAGGGGTTCTCTTCGATTGCAGCACCTATGACTAGATTGACCCAAAAGGGTACCCCTTTTCAGTGGACAGACGAGTGTGAGGCGAGCTTTCAGAAGCTCAAGACGCCTTTGACTTCGGCCCCTATATTGATGTTGCCTATAGGCTCGGGGTCCTATACTGTATATTGTGATGCCTCACGAGTTGGACTCGGTGCGGTATCGATGCAGGACGGTAGGGTGATTGCCTACGCGTCGAGACAACCGAAGGTGCATGAGAAGAATTACCCCTGTTCATGATTTGGAGCTAGCCGCCATTGTTCATGCCTTGAAAATTTGGCGTCATTATTTATACGGGGTTCCTTCCGAGATCTACACCGATCACCGGAGCTTGCGCACTTGCTTGCTGCAAGGACCCGAATACGCGTCGAGGAAATGGTTGGATCTACCGAAGGACTATGATATTACCATTCTCTATCATCCAGTGCAAGGCTAATGTGGTTGCCGATGCCTCGAGTCGTCGGGCCGCAGAGTTTGGGGAGTTTGGCACATCTACCAGCCTTCGCAGAGGCCTATGGCGATGGATGTTCGGTGCTTTGGCCAGTGCAGCTTGGTTAGACCGGATCTTTCTGAGCCCAGCCTCGGTTCTAGCTTGCGTGGTTTCTGCCTTCTCTATTTGACCGCATCAAGGAGCATCCGCTCGACGACCCTCATTTGCTTGTCCTTCGTGATAGTAGTTCGGCGTGGCGACGCTCGAGATGTTACCATCGGGGATGATGGAGTTATGAGGATGCAGGGCGTATCTGTGTGCCCAATGTAGATGATCTTCGAGAGCCGATTCTAGCAGAGGCCCATAGTTCGCGGTATTCCATCCATCCGGAGCCGCGAAGATGTATCAGGACTTGAAACAACATTACCGGTGGAGGCGGATGAAGAGGGATATAGTTGATTATGTTTCTAGATGCCTCAACCGCCAGCAGGTGAAGTATGAGCATCAGCGCCCGGGTGGATTGATGCAGCGGATTGAGATTCCAGAGTGGAAATGGGAGCGCATCACCATGGACTTTGTATCTGGGCTTCCACGGACTATTAGGAAGTTTGATTCTATTTGGGTTATCGTGGATCGGCTGACCAAGTCCGCCCATTTTATACCGGTGAGCACTACTTATTCATCGGAGCGACTGGCGGAGATCTATATCAGGGAGATAGTTCGGCTGCATGGTATTCCAGTTTCCATCATTTCATATAGAGGCACTCAGTTCACTTCACGGTTCTGGAGAGCCGTACAGCAGGAGTTAGGTACTCGGGTGGAGCTGAGCACAGCATTTCACCCCCAGACTGATGGGCAGTCCGAGCGCACTATTCAGATTTTGGAGGATATGCTCCGTGCGTGCGTGATTGAGTTTGGAGGTTCATGGGATCACTTCTTGCCACCGGCGGAGTTTGCTTATAACAACAGCTACCAGTCTAGTATTCAAATGGCACCGTACGAGGCCCTATATGGTAGGAGGTGCAGGTCTCCCGTGGGTTGGTTTGAGCCGGCGAGGCCAGGTTACTAGGTACTGATATGGTTCAGGAGGCTATGGACAAGGTCAAGGTGATTCAGGACAGACTTCGTGTAGCCCAGTCTAGACAAAAGAGTAATGCAGACAAGAAGGTCCGCATGTGGCTTTTATTGTTGGCGAGCGGGTTCTGCTTCCTCGCCCATGAAGGGCGTTATGAGGTTTGGGAAGAAGGGGAAGCTGAGTCCTAGGGTCATTGTCCCTTTTGAGATTTTGAGGCATGTTGGGGAGGTTGCTTATGAGTTGGCCTTACCTCCCAGCCTAGTCGGATTCCATCCCGTATTTCATGTCTCTATTCTCCGGAGATACCATGGTGACCCGTCACACGTGTTGGATTTCACTTATGTTCAGCTAGATGAGGATCTGTCTTATGTTGAGGAGCCAGTGGCCATTCTGGACAGGCAAATTAGGAAGCTAAGGTCAAAGAACATCGCTTCGGTAAAGGTTCAGTGGCGGGGCCAGCCGGTCGAGGAGGCGACTTGGGAGACCGAGCAGGATATGCGCAGCCAGTACCCTCATCTTTTCACTACTCCAGGTATGTTTTCTATGCTCGTTCGAGGACGAACGAATCTTTAAGTGTGGGAAGATGTAACGACCCGACCGATCGTTTTAGAAAATTACGCCCCAATCCCTAATTTAACTGTTCCCCCAAGTTCATTTCTGCTATTGTGGGTTGCCGGGTGAGTCGGTTCCGAAAATTTGAGCATTTTGGGACACTTAGTCCCTAAATAAGAGCTTTGAAACTAGAAAACGGTCCGTAGCCGGAACAGTGTTAAGACGATCTCGGAACGGAAATCCGATGGTTCCATTAGCTCCGTTAGGTGATTTCGGGGTTAGGAGCGCGTTCGGAATGTATTTTGGAGGTCCGTAGCTCAATTAGGCTTGAAATGCCGAAGGTTGAAATTTTGGCGAATCCGATCGATAGGTGAGATTTTGATCCGGGGGTCGGAATGGAATTCCGACAATTTCTGTAGCTTCGTTATGTGATTTTGGATATGTCCGCAAATTTTCATGTCATTCGGACGTCGTTTGGACGGGTTTTTGATCGAATGTGCAATTCGGAAAGTTTTAAGAAATTTAGGCTTGAATTCGATGTGAATTATGGAATTTGATGTTGTTAGACGTGTTTTGAGGATTTGAGCAAGTTCGAATAAGGTATTAAGATGTGTTGGTATGTTTGGATGAGGTCCCGGGGGCCTCGGGGTGATTTCGGATGGTTAAACGGGAGAAATTGTGGAAGAATTGCAGGTTGGGATCCTGCTTCTGTTGTTTCCGCTCCTGCGGAATTTTGGGCGCAGGAGCGTGTCCGCCGAAGCGGACGAGAGGCGCAGGAGCGCCTGGGTTCGCAGAGGCGGATCCCATTCCGCTGAGGCGGAGTCGCGGGTGCGGAAGCCTCGTCGCAGAAGCGACCTTGGGTCGGGGAGTGAGAACCGCAGGAGCGGAGGGGAAATCCGCTTAAGCGAGTCCGCAGAAGCGGACCACTGATCGCAGAAGCGGGAAGGCTCGCAGGAGCGGTTGTCCAATCGCGGAAGCGGACGCGGGGAAGCGGTCCTTTTCTCGCAGAAGCGGATTGGGCCAGCCAGGCCTAGGCTTCGCAAAAGCGACAAAATGTCGCGGAAGCGGAATTTTGTCCGCAGAAGCGGAAATCAAAGGGAGTTAATTATGTCAAAAGTTAGAAATTTCAGAAACATTTTCAAACTTTGAGGGCTCAGCTTAAGGGGCGATTTGGGCGATTTTGAAGGGAGATTCAAGGGGTTTCTTCATGTAATCAATTATGGACTCCAATTATGATTGTTGTTGATAATATTATGCAAGTTTTTCATGAAAATGGAGGAATTTGGGGTAATTAATGGGGGTTTTTCACCCTAGACCAAAACCTTTAGAAAATCAAGGTTTTGAGTGGGCAAACGGAGTCCGAATTTGGTAAACTTTATATGCATAGACTCGTATTGAAACAAGGATTCCGAATATATAACTTTCGTGAATTTCCGTTAAGCGTACCGAAAGTCGGGTTTTGGCAACTTGTGGGTTTTGGTGAATTTTGAGTTATTTTGATTGGGTAATGCCCAATTGGCCTATTTTGACGTGATTCTATTGATTTTATCAGATACTACACTTGTGGAGGCCGACATTCGTGGCAAGAGGGTTATTACTTAGCGGTGTTGTACCGGAATTGAGGTAAGTGGCTTGTCTAACCTCGCGTGGGGGAATTTTCACCCCTAGGATATTATGTGATAGTTTAAAAGCCTTGTACGCGAGGTGACGGGCGTGTACATGCGCTGGTTGTTGAACACGTACTTTATTCAAAAATGTTCGATGAGCGATATCCCTGTCTTTGGTTGTTAATTTGATATTTTACCCGGTAGTGGTTAGAAGAGCATGATTAGGTAGCACTTAACTGTTTAGTTGCCTAATTGCCTTATTTGAACTCCTTGTTAATTATTGGCACTATTTTTCGGTGAAGTTATAGTTAAGCAATAATTATTCTCTGTTTAGTTGCCTAATTGTCTTACTTGAGTTTTCTTGGTAATCGCTGGCGCTGTTTATCGGCGAAGTTATCGTTAAGCATATTATACTTCTCTCTGTGTATTCCTTTTACTTGTATTGTTGTGGACTACGGGTTCGATTCCCGAGATCCTGAGATTATTGAAATGTGGACTACGGGTTCGATTCCCGAGATCCTGAGATTTATTGAAATGTGGACTACGGGTTCGATTCCCGAGATCCTGAAATTTATTGAAATGTGGACTACGGGTTCGATTCCCGAGAATCCTGAGTTATTGGTGGGGATTGCGGGTTCGATTCCCGGAGATCCTAAGTTATTGAGATATTATTGAGACATGGGCTGCGGGTTCGATTCCCGGAGACCCAGAGGTACTGAGAATGGGACCGTGGGTTCAATTCCCACAGATCCTGGATTTGTTTATTTGAGTTGGTTATTTGTTATTAGCTCGATTGTAGACAGTTTCAGTAAACATCGTAAATGTTGTTATTTTGGAAATTTTGTTGTTATCTGTTAAACTGTTTATTTTGTTATCATCATATTTTATTGTTTCTCAGTAGGGCCCTGACCTTCCTCGTCACTACTCCATCGAGGTTAGGCTTGGCACTTACCGAGTACCGCCGTGGTGTACTCATGCTACTCTTCTGCACACTTTTGTTGTGCAGATCCAGGTACATCAGAGCAGGCTCGTACTAGGTGATTCTGCAGCTTTCTGGGAGACTTCGAGGTATGATCCGCTACGTCCGCGGATCCGGAGGCTTCCCTTCTATTCTAGTATTACTAGTTGACATTTTCTTCATTTCGTTGTTAGATACTCTTTACACATAGAGCCACAGTTGTATTTCTCTTTTAGTCCGTGTTACCGTGGGGTTCCGGATCTTGGTAGTGTTTATTTATTGTGTGACGGATGTATGTGCCAAGTGGCACGGATTACATATCTTTTATGTTATTTTCCGCTGTTTCTTATTTAAGAAATTATAATTTATAGATTCCGCAACGTGTTAGGCTTACCTAGTCGTGGGGACTGGGTGCCATCACGACAGGTTCACAATTGGTGAACTAGGGTCGTGACAGTTTAAAATTGTGTAACGAGTTAAAATTGAACCAACAACTTAAGCGCCAAAAGGCCACAGAAAAATCTCAATTAGGAGATTTTTGTACTCAATTCGGTATTGAAGGACCTTCTAGGTCTAAACATTATTCTGGTGATAGACCTCGTCGTAAGAAATATCGTAGACGTTCCGAACACTATAGGGAAAAAAGGGAAGCTAAAAAGGCGCACCGTAAGTCTACAAGATTCGCAAAGAATTTCTCTAAACGGGAACTTCGCAAAATTAAGTGTTACAAATGTGGTCAATATGGTCACTGTCACGACCCGGATTTTTCCCCAACATCGGGATCGTGATGGCGCCTACTCGTGGTAGCTAGGCAAGCCACTGTATTCATACTATCCTGTTTTTAACACAATTTTAATTAAATAAATGCGGAATACTTTATCGAAATGGAAATAACAAATCACAAGGTAAAATCATACTGAAATCCTCTACCCAAGACGTGGAGTCACCAACTCACAAACTACTATGGAATACTACACATAAAAGTCTGAAGGAAATATAACATAATTCTGTTTGTCTCGGAACAATCAGACTACAGCTATTAACATAAATGAAGAAAGAGACGCCGGGCCTGCGGACGTCTGCAAGCTACCTCGGTCTCAAATGTGATCAACTCCCACGCAATCTATTTACTGCTGCTGCTGCTCCTGATCGTAACCTGGACCCGTGCAAAAACGCACAGAAGTGTAGCATCAGCACAACCGACCCCATGTGCTGGTAAGTGCCTGGCCTATCCCGACGAAGTAGTGACAAGCCTAGGACCAGACACTCACATAAACCTGTGCAATTCAATATATATATGTGTACCACAAAATAACAAGAAATAATCAAGTATTAACACAATAAGGAATATCTTAAAGAATTCAACAATTAACCACAGCTAATAATTTCACAAGGAAAACAAAGTATAATGTAAACACAAATAATATCACTTCAAGAAATAGCAAGCAGTTGCACGGCATCACCCTTCGTGCTTTTACTCTCATCCTCACCAAATAAGCAAATAAAGTACACGGCATCACCCTTCGTGCTTTTACTCTCATCCTCACATCCATGGTACGGCATGATCCTTCGTACATGGTTCAATAATAGGGCACGGCATGATCCTTCGTGCAGTAAATAAATAAATAAACATGGCACGGCATCACCCTTCGTGCATTATCACTCTTCCTCACCCAAATAACAATCAAATAAGTTCACAAGGAAAACAAGGTATAATGGAAACACAAGTAATATCAAATCAAGAAATGGCAAATAGTTGCACGGCATCACCCAAATAAAATATAATGAAAAAAACAAGTAATATCAAGTCAAGGAATAGCAAACAATTGCACGGCATCACCCTTCGTGCTTTTACTCTCATCCTCACCAAATAAACAAATAAAGTACACGGCATCACCCTTCGTGCTTTTACTCTCATCCTCACATCCATAGTACGGCATGATCCTTCGTACATGGTTCAATAACAGGGCACGGCATGATCCTTCGTGCATAATCAATAAATAAACATGGCACGGCATTAACCTTCGTGCATAAATAAATAAAACATGGCACGGCATCACCCTTCGTGCATTATCACTCTTCCTCACCCAAATAATAATCACAGTTAAGGGTAAAGAAAGAAACAGTAATTCATAATCCGTCCCATCAAGGGCAATCAATAATAATCTTCACAACAAGTCCCAACAAGGGAGAACAATAACAATTCATCTGTAATATATCTCAAAATAATTATTTTCCAACGACTCACGGTCATACTAGACGCCAGTGTATGGATGCTCGTCACCACATCCCATACACCGCACTCGATCACATAACACATAACACATAATCCTATTCCCTCAAGCTAGGATAGAACAAACACTTACCTCGAATGCTTATGAACAATCCAATCCGTGGAAATGTCTTTTCTTTCAATTTGGCTCCAATCCAACCGTATCTATACACAATTGATTTAATATCATCAATTCTACTCCACAAACTAATTCTTAATACCAAATACAACTTTTACAACATTCCTGCCATGAATAGTGAATTTCAACCCCGGGCCCACATGGTCGGAATTCGGGGTTAGGACCAAAATCCGGTTACCCATCCCCCCACGAGTTCATGTATATAATTTGTTTCAAAATCGGACCTCAATTCGAGGTCCAATTCCCCAATTTATGAAGAACCCTATTTTCTAACAAAAACAAGAATTTTACCATGAAAACATTTGATTTCTAATGAAAAACATGTTTAATGATGTTAGGAATTGAAAGAATTAAGTAAAAAGTGACTTACAATCGTTTTGATGAAGAAGAAATCCTTGAAGAATCGCAAACGGGTGTTTTGGTTTTGTAAAATGTGAAGAAATGACTGAAATTCGTGTTTTTCAGGTCTCTGTGTTCGCATTTGCGAACATGGGTTCGCAATTGCGAACCCCGACCAATTTCCGGAGTTTGAAAAATAAGCTAAGGGTGGGAAGTTCGCATTTGCGAACATTTGTTCGCATTTGCGAACATCTCGCATTTGCGAACTAATGTTCGCATTTGCGAACACATGCTGTATAAGGAAGTGTTCGCATTTGCGAACAATGGTTCGCATTTGCGAACCAAGGCAGTCACTGGGACGTTCGCATTTGCGAACTATTGTTCGCATTTGCGAACTCTGCAGAATAGTGGGGAGTTCGCATTTGCGAACTATTGTTCGCATTTGCGAACTATGCAGACCAGTTGCAGACAGCAACTTCTAACATGAAAAATTGATCTCGTGGCCTATCCAAAGTTCACCCGAGCCCTCGGGGCTCCAAACCAAATATGCACATAACCTCAAAAACACATTATGAACTTGTTCGTGCGATCATATCGCCAATATCACTTCGTTTTAATCAAATCGAGCCTCAAACTCATGATTTTCATACTTTTGATTTTCAAAACTTCATAACTTGGAACTCAAGGTCCAAAACATCTCAAACGACATCCAAATGTCACCAAACTTTACAGAAATCACATATATAATATTTAAGACTTGTACCGGGCGTCGGAACCAAAATACGAGCCCGATACCAAGGTCAATTAATTTATTTCCTTCAATAATTGAATCAAAAACAATTTCACATAAAAATTCATAACTTGGGCTCTAGGCCTCAGAATTCGACTCCGGACACATGTCCAAGTCCCATATTTTCCTACGGACCTCTCGGGACCATCCAATCTCGGTCCGGATCCGTTTACCAAAAATGTTGACCGAAGTCAACCATATCAATATTAATATCATTTTTATCCAAATTTCTCATAGAATTCATATTTTCTATCACAAAATCTTTCCGGCTACATGCTCGGATCGTGCACGTAAATCGAGGCAACATAGAATGAGGTTTTCAAGGCCTCGTAAGCTCGAAATTGATTAATAAAATAAGTGATGACCCTTGGGTCGTCACAATCTCCACCTCTAAAACAACCGTTCGTCCTCAAACGGACAAAAGAAAGAAGTACCGAGTCGGAAACAAGTGTGGGTAACGGCTCCGCATATCGACTCAGACTCCCAGGTCGGTGCCTCAGCAGGCCGACCTCTCCACCGAACACGCACGAAGGATAACTCTTCGACCTCACCGGTCGAACCTGCCGGTCTAGAATGGCCACCGCTCCTCCTCGTAAGATAAATCATTGTCCAATTGGACAATGACCGAAGTCTAACACATGTGTGGGATCACCGTGGTATCTCCGAAGCATAGATACATGAAAAACCGGATGCACGGCCGATAAGCTAGGCGGCAAAGCTAATCTGTAAGCCACCCCTCCCACTCCGTCTAAAATCTCAAATGGACCAATATACCTAGGGGCCGAGCTTGCCCTTCTTTCCGAACCTCATCACGCCCTTCATAGGCGACACCCGAAGCAATACTCGTTCACCAACCATGAAATCCATATTTTGAACCTTACGATCCGCATAAGTCTTTTGCCTAGACTGAGCTGAACGCAATCTCTCCTGAATAGTCTTGACCTTATCCAAGGCCTCCTGAACTAAGTCTGTACCCAACAACCGAGCCTCTCCCGGTTCAAACCATCCAACCGGTGATCGACATCGCCTACCATACAATGCCTCATACGGAGCCATCTGGATGCTAGATTGGTAACTGTTATTGTAGGCGAACTCTGCTAATGACAGAAACTGGTCCCACGAGCTTCCGAAATCAATAACGCAGGCTCGAAGCATGTCCTCAAGAATCTGAATAGTCCTCTCTGACTGGCCATCCGTCTGAGGATGAAATGCTGTACTCAACTGAACATGGGTGCCTAACTCCTGCTGGACCGCTCTCCAGAACCGCGAGGTAAACTGCGTTCCCCGATCAGAGATAATAGATACTGGCACCCCATGGAGACGAATAATCTCCCTAATGTAAACCTCCGCTAACCTCTCCGACGAGTAGGAGACAGATACTGGAATAAAGTGTGCTGACTTGGTCAGCCTATCAACAATGACCCAAATAGCATCAAATTTTCTCCGAGTCAAAGGAAGTCCAGTAACGAAGTCCATAGTGATCCGCTCCCATTTCCACTCGGGAATTTCAATCCTCTGGAATACACCACCAGGTCTCTGGTGCTCATATTTCACTTGCTGACAATTTAGACACCGAGCGACATACGCAACGATATCTTTCTTCATCCTGCGCCACCAATAGTGTTGTCGTAAGTCCTGGTACATCTTCGCGGTGCCCGGGTGAATAGAATACCGTGAACCGTGGGCCTCCGCTAAGATCAACTCTCGAATCCCTTCGACATTGGGCACAAAAACTCGACCCTACAATCTCAATACCCCATCATCATCTAGATTTACCTTCGTGGCAGATCCCCGCTGTACTGTATCTCTTAAATCACACAAATGAGGATCATCAAATTGCCTCTCACGGATATGCTCTAATAGAGAAGAACGAGCGACCGTGCAGGCTAACACCCTGCTAGGCTCAGAAATGTCTAATCTCATGAACCGGTTGGCTAAGGCCTGGACATCTAGAGCTAATGGTCTCTGATTGACCGGAATATATGCAAGACTACCCATGCTGGCATACTTTCTACTCAATGCATCGGCCACCACATTGGCCTTACCCGGGTGATATAATATAGTAACATCATAGTCTTTTAGCAACTCTAACCATCTCCGCTGTCGTAGATTCAACTCCTTCTGTTTGAACAAGTACTGTAGGCTTTTGTGATCATTGTACACCTCACATGTCACACCATATAGATAATGCCTCCAGATCTTTAAGGCATGAACCACTGCTGCTAACTCAAGATCATGAACTGGATAATTCTTTTCATGTATCTTTAACTGCCTCGAAGCATAAGCGATAACCTTACCATCCTGCATCAATACCGCTCCAAGTCCTGTACGAGATGCGTCACAATAAACTGTATAAGGCCCTGTACCTGTAGGTAGTACCAACACTGGTGCGGTGGTCAAGGCTGTCTTGAGCTTCTGAAAGCTCGCCTCACACTCCTCTGACCACTGAAACTGGACACCCTTCTGGGTCAACCTGGTCATCGGGGCCGCAATAGAAGAAAACCCCTTTACAAAACGACGGTAGTAACCTGCTAATCCCAAGAAACTCCGGATCTCAGTCACTGAAGCTGGTCGAGGCCAATTCTGGACTGCCTCAATCTTCTTTGGGTCTACCTGAATACCTTCCACTGATACAATGTGACCCAGAAATGCTACCGAACTCAACCAGAACTCACATTTCGAAAATTTGGCATATAGCTAATTATCCTTCAGAGTCTGCAAAGTCACTCTGAGATGTTGCGCATGTTCCTCATGACTGCAGGAGTATGTCAATATGTAAACAATTAAGACTACAACGAACAAGTCTAAATAAGGCACGAACACCTCATGCGTATGCACATATCCATGACTCTGAAGTCTGGCCATAAGAGTCATCCCTAAATTACAACATTGCCAATTAACTACGTGTTATCAAATACCTTATTCCACAAATCCCACTTTACTCAGAATGAGGTATGGAGACCTCGTGATTATTTTTTGAATTAATGAGTCATATTTATACGCACCTGGCTGCTCGTCTCAAAGGATAAACTCAACAGCTTCAAAATAGAAATGGCTAAATATGAATAGAAACTATACAAGAATTGTCAAATAGTCCTAACGGGCATGACTCTTATTTACGAATGCAATATGAAAATATTAATTTCATAAAAGAAGAATTTTAAACACATAAACTCTTACTACCAGGACCTAGTCCTCATATGATATCCACCGCAGCTTGAAGCTCGGCTTAGAAATATTTCACATTATACCAAAAATTGGAGGATCTCATCCTCAACTCTGAATCACAGTGCTTGCACATCATATAATCTGAAATTTTTCATTTCCTTTCTTTCTTCCTTTCAATAATTGTCCGTCAAAGATAATCACGACATAAAATGAACCCTCATACCGATAGGGCACACAATTAACGATTAAAATTAGTTATTCCGAGAATTATATCAAAACATACTGTAATAAATAATATAAAGTCACTCTTAGTCTCATGGATATTTAGTGACTAACACCTAATAATAGGGATGTCTATCCTTATGTAATATCACAACGGGAGTATTTCCCTAAGTATTATGATTACGATGCTCGCTCATGAATGGAGCATGTTAAAAGGACTCGCCTAAATTTCCTTTCAAAAACCAAATCAAATTAAGGGAAAATTATTCTGTCTATAACAATCTGAATTATACGTGTGATGACCACATTTGGTGTAGTGACCTCCCTCATATCATAAAAATTATATCAATGGTCGGGTCTCCACCTCTAGGATTTTCACCTCCACCTCTAACATCATAACCTCTACATCTGGCTGGCCAGGTAGGATAATTATTAACTGCAATGGAGCGTGTAGCCTGAGTGCTTTCCTAAAATTGTATTTCTCCAATATTCCACATTCACAACAATTCCTTTAAGGATCAGTTAACTTATTGCTCATGGCAATATATATTCGGACACAGTCATTGTGACCTGGTACAACCGTTCAGATCGCACATACTACATATTGCAGAGAATCTCGGGGGTGACGTCTTCAGAACATTTTCTTAAAATAGAGTTTAGTAGATAGCGTTGCGTTGGCCGGCTTGCCCTCTTCGTAGGCTTATCACAAACATCGACGGCCAATTTTTCTCTTTTGCTATATTGACTTAACACTGCTGAGCTACCCCATTTATTCATATACTCTTCGTCATTCTCTGGGGGCGATTCTTACCCCATGAAAAGAACCAACCTTAAATATGCATAAATTATTTGGAGGACCTTTCCATACCATATATATACATTCCAATAACTCACCATATTTGTCCTTCACAATTCCAACACATCGACCGGACGTCTAGGTCCGTTGAAACCCAACACGATTTATTAGGTGATGTCCTGATATAATTGCATCTTCCGTTGGGACCATAACCGGTGTGGTAAATACATTATCTTCCCACTACTTCTGTTTGCCCTCTGTAGCACAGTAAAATGAACCCACTCGCATTCGTCTATTCCCACGTTCTGCAATTCCTCATAACAACGGTCAAGCACGATCCCGTGAGTTCTCAAAAGATGCACCGCTGAAGGTGGTAGGGAAGAGTTTGGTGAAACCTATCCGACCTCCGTAAAACTTTTGAAGGCATAGCTGATCTATCACCAGCCTGTGCCATTGTTCTGCTGAAGAAGCGGTACGTGACTTCGCCATTCGTGGGAAGACAAGAGTAGAAATTCAATTTAACATTTGAAGAATGAATTCGCACGATAAGAAAGAACAAATAAGAGACTTTTCCTAACTCAATAGACTCTGGAGGACAAGTACATACGTCTCCGTACCTACCTCTCAAACTCCACTAAGCTTGTTCGTGAGTGGTGAGACCTATGTAACCTAGAGCTCTGATACCAACTTGTCACGACCCGGATTTTTCCCCCAACATCAGGATCGTGATGGCGCCTACTCGTGGTAGCTAGGCAAGCCACTGTATTCATACTATCCTGTTTTTAACACAATTTTAATTAAATAAATGCGGAATACTTTATCGAAATGGAAATAACAAATCACAAGGTAAAAATCATACTGAAATCCTCTACCCAAGACGTGGAGTCACCAACTCACAAACTACTATGGAATACTACACATAAAAGTCTCAAGGAAATATAACATAATTCCGTTTGTCTCTGAACAATCAGACTATAGCTATTAACATAAATGAAGAAAGAGACGCCGGCTCGCGGACGTCCGCAAGCTACCTCGGCCTCAAATGTGATCAACTCCCACACAATCTATTTACCGCTGCTGCTGCTCCCGATCGTAACTCGGACCTCGTGCAAAAACGCACGTAAGTGTAGCATAAGCACAACCGACCCCACGTGTTGGTAAGTGCTCGGCCTATCCCGACGAAGTAGTGACAAGCCTAGGACCGGACACCCACATAAACCTGTACAATTCAATATATATATATGTGTACCACAAAATAACAAGAAATAATCAAGTATTAACACAATAAGGAATATCTTAAAGAATTCAACAATTAACCACGGTTAATAATTTCACAAGGAAAAACAAAGTGTAATGTAAACACAAGTAATATCAATTGAAGAAATAGCAGACAGTTGCACGGCATCACCCTTCGTGCTTTTACTCTCATCCTCACCAAATAAGCAAATAAAGTACACGGCATCACCCTTCGTGCTTTTACTCTCATCCTCACATCCATGGTACGGCATGATCCTTCGTACATGGTTCAATAATAGGGCACGGCATGATCCTTCGTGCATAAATAAATAAATAAACATGGCACGGCATCACCCTTCATGCATTATCACTCTTCCTCACCCAAATAACAATCAAATAAGTTCACAAGGAAAATAAGGTATAATGGAAACACAAGTAATATCAAATCAAGAAATGGCAAATAGTTGCAACGGCATCACCCAAATAAAATATAATGAAAAAACAAGTAATATCAAGTCAAGGAATAGCAAACAATTGCACGGCATCACCCTTCGTGCTTTTACTCTCATCCTCACCAAATAAACAAATAAAGTACACGGCATCACCCTTCGTGCTTTTACTCTCATCCTCACATCCATAGTACGGCATGATCCTTCGTACATGGTTCAATAAAAGGGCACCGGCATGATCCTTCGTGCATAATCAATAAATAAACATGGCACGGCATTAACCTTCGTGCATAAATAAATAAAACATGGCACGGCATCACCCTTCGTGCATTATCACTCTTCCTCACCCAAATAATAATCACAGTTAAGGGCAAAGAAAGAAACAGTAATTCATAAACCGTCCCATCAAGGGCAATCAATAATTATCTTCACAACAATTCACAACAAGGGAGAACAATAACAATTCATCTGTAATATATCTCAAAATAATCATTTTCCAACGACTCACGGTCATACTAGACGCCACTGTATGGATGCTCGTCACCACAGCCCATACACCGCACTCGATCACATAACACATAACACATAATCCTATTCCCTCAAGCTAGGATAGAACAAACACTTACCTCGAATGCTTATGAACAATCCAATCCGTGGAAATGTCTTTTCTTTCAATTTGGCTCCAATCCAACCGTATCTATACACAATTGATTTAATATCATCAATTCTACTCCACAAACTAATTCTTAATACCAAATACAACTTTTACAACATTCTGCCATGAATAGTGAATTTCAACCCCGGGCCCACATGGTCGGAATTCGGGGTTAGGACCAAAATCCGGCTACCCATCCCCCCACGAGTTCATGTATATAATTTGTTTCAAAATCGGACCTCAATTCGAGGTCCAATTCCCCAATTTATGAAGAACCCTATTTTCTAACAAAAACAAGAATTTTACCATGAAAACATTTGATTTCTAATGAAAAACATGTTTAATGATGTTAGGAATTGAAAGAATTAAGTAAAAAGTGACTTACAATCGTTTTGATGAAGAAGAAATCCTTGAAGAATCGCAAACGGGTGTTTTGGTTTTGTAAAATGTGAAGAAATGACTGAAATTCGTGTTTTTCAGGTCTCTGTGTTCGCATTTGCGAACATGGGTTCGCAATTGCGAATTTGCGAACTATTGTTCGCAATTGCGAACACAGGCTAAATATGGGGAGGTTCGCATTTGCGAACTTTTCTTCGCATTTGCGAAGCCAGGCAGAATAGTGGCGAGTTCGCATTTGCGAACTATAGTTCGCATTTGCGAACACAGGCACAGTAGGGTCAAGTTCGCATTTGCGAACTATTGTTCGCATTTGCGAACACAGGCACAATAGGGGGAGTTCGCATTTGCGAACTATTGTTCGCATTTGCGAACTCTGCAGAATAGTGGGGAGTTCGCATTTGCGAACTATTGTTCGCATTTGCGAACTCTCCAGACCAGTTGCAGACAGCAACTTCTAACATGAGAAATTGATCTCGTGGCCTATCCAAAGTTCACCCGAGCCCTCGGGGCTCCAAACCAAATATGCACATAACCTCAAAAACACATTATGAACTTGTTCGTGCGATCATATCGCCAATATCACTTCGTTTTAATCAAATCGAGCCTCAAACTCATGATTTTCATACTTTTGATTTTCAAAACTTCATAACTTGGAACTCAAGGTCCAAAACATCTCAAACGACATCCAAATGTCACCAAACTTTACAGAAATAACATATATAATATTTAAGACTTGTACCGAGCGTCGGAACCAAAATACGAGCCCGATACCAAGGTCAATTAATTTATTTCCTTCAATAATTGCATCAAAAACAATTTCACATAAAAATTCATAACTTGGGCTCTAGGCCTCAGAATTCGACTCCGGACGCATGTCCAAGTCCCATATTTTCCTACGGACCTCTCGGGACCATCCAATCTCGGTCCGGATCCGTTTACCAAAAATGTTGACCGAAGTCAACCATATCAATATTAATATCATTTTTATCCAAATTTCTCATAGAATTCATATTTTCTATCACAAAATCTTTCCGGCTACATGCTCGGATCGTGCACGTAAATCGAGGCAACATAGAATGAGGTTTTCAAGGCCTCGGAAGCTCGAAATGATTAATTAAATAAGTGATGACCCTTTGGGTCGTCACAGTCACATTGCTCCGAATTGTAAAGCTGATAAGCTTAAAGGTTTAGGACTTGATGAAGAAGTCCAAGACAAGATTTCAACCATGATCTATGAAGCCTATGCTGAAAATACAGATCAGTCTGATGATTACCCCTCTTCAACTAGTAATCAGGAAGATAGTCCTGATTATGATACTGATTTAGACGATCAAAATAATTGTTTAAATTGTGCAGGGGATACATGTACTTGTGAAAACGATGAGCTTTATAAACTTCAATCTCAATTTGATAATCTTGATTTCAACATGATTAATTCTGAAAATGTTATAGAACTTTTGAAAGAGTTTAAAGACGATGATATTCGTAACAAAATTTTAGAAATGACTTCAAAAGCTTCTTCTTCTTCTCCTTCAAAGTCTTTTCAAAAGAATAAGCCGAAAAACTTTATTCCTGAAATTTATTCTATGAAAGAAGTTTTTGACAGATTACAAAAGAAGCATGAAATTGTCGAAATTCGCGATTCTTCACTCGATGATTTAAAATTCGAAGTTGAAAAACTGAAGCAAGAGATTAAATCTCTGAAACAGAATCAGGCAGTTCACCATCACAGGATTTCTCAGTTAGAGAGAAATGACAAGCTCATCATCCGATTCTGAAGCTTCAACTTTTGTTCCTAATAAAGGAAAAGAAAAAATTCTTTTTGAAGAAAATAATTCTTCTGACACAGATTTTTTAAATAAAAAACTATATTTTTCTAAAAAAGATATTTTTTTAGGAATGATGCAGGTTGTAACTGCGCATAAATGGCATGTTCAGTGTACAATTTTAGTTAATACAGAATTTACTATAACTGGTACTGCTTTAATTGATAGTGGTGCTGATGTTAGTTGTATTCAAGAAGGATTAATTCCTTCTAGATTATTTGAAAAAACTACTCATGTAGTTAAATCTGCTTCTAATCACTCTTTGTCTATTCGTTATAAATTAAGTAAAGCCCATATTTGCCAGAACAAAATTTGTATTCCTCATTTCTTTTTTCTGGTAAAAGATTGCATGAGTCCTCAAATTATTTTAGGAACACCTTTTATAAATGCAATTTATCCTTTTACTCACCTTGATGAAAAGGGTTTTACAGCTACTTTTAATGGTAACCCAATTTCATTTCAGTTTGTAACCGATCCCATTACTAGAGATATAAACTCTATTATTTTAAATAAAGAAAGATTTGTAAATTCTTTACAACTCGAAATTTATAGTCTTAATATTAAAAATTCTCTTCAATCGGCAAAAGTTCAGGAAAAAATTAAATTGATTTCTGAAAAAATGACTGTTGATATTTGTGCTGATCATCCAAGTGCTTTTTGGAATAGAAAGAAACATATTGTCACTCTTCCTTATGAAGACGATTTTTCAGAAGAAAAGATTCCTACTAAATCACGACCCTGTCAAATGAATGCAGAGTTAGTTGAATTTTGTAAAAAAGAGATTGATAATCTTTTACAAAAGAATTTGATTAAACCTTCTAAATCACCTTGGTCTTGTATTGCTTTTTATGTGAATAATGCAGTTGAGAAAGAACGTGGTCATCCCCGTCTGGTGATTAATTACAAACCTTTAAACAAAGTTTTGAAATGGATTAGATATCCAATCCCCAACAAGAGAGATTTGCTTTCAAGACTTTATGATTCAAACATATTTTCAAAATTTGATTTAAAATCTGGTTATTGGAAAATTCAGATTTTCAAAGAACATTCTTATAAAACCGCATTTAATGTTCCGTTTGGTCAATACGAATGGAATGTAATGCCTTTCGGTTTGAAAAATGCACCTTCTGAATTTCAGAAAATTATGAATGATATATTCAACCCCTATTTAGACTTTATTATAGTCTATATCGACGATATTTTGGTATTCTCAAAAACTCTTGAACATCATATTCAACATTTGGATATTTTTAAGAAAATAGTTATTCAAAATGGTTTAGTAATCTCAAAACCAAAAATGAACCTTTTTCAAACTGAAGTAAGATTTCTTGGTCATAATATCTGTCAAGGAAAAATCACTCCTATTCAAAGATCCATTGATTTTGCCTCTAAATTTCCTGATGTTATTACTGACAGGACTATGCTACAAAGATTTTTAGGAAGCTTGAATTATATTTCTCCTTTCTACAAAAATCTTTCTCGAGATTTAGCCCCTCTTTATGATAGGTTAAAAAAGGATTCTAAATCTCCTTGGACTGATAGTCTGACAAATTTAGTTAAACAGGTAAAACAACGTGTTCATTCACTGCCCTGCTTAACTCTTGCCAATCCTAACTGGCAAAAAATTATTGAAACTGATGCTTCCAACATTGGCTTTGGTGGGATTCTTAAACAAATTAATCCCAATGATAAGCATGAGTATTTGATTCGTTTCCATTCTGGAAAATGGAATGAAGCCCAAAGGAAATACCCTACTGTGGCTCATGAAATGCTTTGTATTGTCAAATGTGTTCTAAAATTTCAAGATGATTTATATAATCAGAAGTTTTTAATAAAAACTGATGCTCAGTCTGTTAAATTTATGTTTAACAAAGATTATAAGCATGATGCTTCTAAAATGATTTTTGCTAGGTGGCAAGCACAGCTGGCACCCTTTGATTTCGAAATTCTTTATAAAAAGGGAATCGATAATTCTCTACCAGATTTCTTATCAAGAGAATTTCTAAGTTAAAATATGAATCTTAGTGCATATTTTTGTGATGACAAAATAATTTCTATTCTTCTTGCCATTCCCCTTGGACAAGATATCCAAGAAATAATTTTGAAGAAACTCATTGATGAAATTCTAGAACAAGATCTAGAAGATGACTTCTCATGTTCAATATTCGATTATGAAGATGAACATATTCCATGGTACGACTTACATAATTATTTTTATGAATACTACTAATCCTCTTTTTATCTTATTCAAGGATGGGTGGAAACGGAGAACCACTATGGTCTCCACCAGTCCGCGGCAAAGGCGGAGGACAGAGTAATCGGGGAAAGGGAAGATATGTCCCTCCAACCTCCCCAAATTCATCTTATTCATCATCCAGAGATTTCCCAGCATTAAGAAAAATAGCGGGAAAAACCTTGATCAATTCAAAGGTTGGAGAATCTTCTTCAACTCCAGCAATTTCACTGGACAATATTCCGGAAAGTCATCCATTATATGGACAATTAAAAGCTTTCCTTGATTCTCAGAAGCAAAGTGATACATTCGCTTCAATGATGAAAGAAGGAGATACGCCTTCAAAGGAATTCAATAAAGGATCAAAAGAAATGATATTTCTTATTGAGCCTTCTGATATGAAAAGGGATCCGTGGGAAATATGCCAACGGTACCTTACATCGGGATTGTATTTTCCAGGTGAATCATACAAACAACGTAGTTACTACGAGAGCCTGTTAATCGCTACGGGCACTGTTGATATTCAACACTTCACTGGTAACGATAACAAAACTTACCAGTATTCCAAATTGATTGTTAAAAGAATTTCAACAATTGAAGCTTGGGGAATTTCTACGATTTCTGAAAAGAAAGTTTTAATAAATAAAACTCCTACAAGCTTTACTTACTGGGATTATATCCAGGCTTTTTCAAAAGTATTTTATTACAATAATGAAAAACATAAACATTCTTGGTGGATAAAAATCTGCTCAAATGTTTTTAATGAACAAATTCCTACTTGCTTTATTAAATGGTGGACATATTTTGGTCCTACCACAAAAATTTTACCAGAATCATTCCTAAATCTTTATAAAGATTGGACTGCAGTTTCGCTATTTTTAACGGATTTATATTTATCCGAACACATCTGCAAAGTAGATACTATTGACCAGATGTATTTCTTTATTGAATATTCTATTCCATGGATTTGTAAATGGATACCAGAAGTGGGATATACTTCCCCTGAAGAACAAATTCCATGCCTATACCGAGTCTATTATACCAATTTCTGGGACAAGTTGATGAAGACAGATCCCCAGACAAAAACGCTTTATGGCACCGAATTAATTAATCAGATTAAAAATTCAGTTGCTGAATACAAGATAAAGCCGAAGAAATTGGTAGCTGACAATTCAGTAACTCATATTGCCAGGAGAATCTCCGTACAAGAAGGCGATAGGGAGGAAATGATCAGAAATTATTTAAAAGAGGTAGAGCAAAGTCTGTTAAAAAACCTCTCCCAAATTGATAAATCAGATTCTTCAATGAGAAGTAATTCCAATACTGGAGATATGCCAGATACAGATTTAGAGGAGTCGCAAAGACCAGAAACACCTTCTTCTATAACAGAAGAAAAATTCTTCAAATAGAACAATATTTACAAGCACAGAAAGGGAAGGACAAGATGTAATAATAATCTTGTTGAAAAATTGTCCGCTTTATTTGTTTTATTCTTATCAGCAGACAAAATAATTGGCTGATTTTTGTAAGGGCCCGAATGTGGGACCCATAGAGATTCCTTTTGTTCCCCAAGTCCGTCTATATAAGGACCACTCCCTTATTCATTGGGAGCAAGCCAAGTTTTTGGCAATCTCTCTAATCTCTCTCTTCTCTCTCATCTCTCTCTTGTAACATATTCTATCAAATAAATAAAAGTTTGTGTTTATATTATCCGGCGTCTTCTGGTAACGTCGTCGGCATTTCCGATCAGGTACTATTCCGATCTCCCTTCTTCTTCATCTTTTTCTGATGATAGTCGGAACTATTTCCGGCTAAGTTTGTTCATATCTATGTTGAAACTCCGTTAACTACAGTAAGTATGTCATGATTCTATCTAGACTCAATCATAATATTATGAGTAGGTTATCATAAATCTCAGCCTTATATCCTTTAATTTAAGAGTTGACTTGGTTCAAAGGTGGTGGAACAGTCGATTCCGGCACCATCTACAGTATAACCATATTTCGATCCAAGATCTACAATGCTGGCGGTAATCCGCACGGCCATCTAGACTAGGATACAAAGTATTGATTTCATCAAAATATTTTAGTTGGTTATTTAAATCTAGCTTTATTCTTTTAATTTAGGTCGACTGTATGGAAGACTAGAAGCCATTACCAAAGCATGGGGCCAGTCCGTTTTCCGATATCATCTACAGTAATAACAGTTCTAACCGTGGTATCAATTATTGCCCCTAAATGCAACACAGCTAAGCGGGGACTTACAATACACCACTGCTCGTTATACTGTTATACTGTAGATGGTGCCGTTCCACCACCTTTGAACCAAGTCAACTCTTAAATTAAAGGATATAAGGCTGAGATTTATGATAACCTACTCATAATATTATGATTGAGTCTAGATAGAATCATGACATACTTACTGTAGTTACCGGAGTTTCAACATAGATATGAACAAACTTAGCCGGAAATAGTTCCGACTATCATTAGAAAAAGATGAAGAAGAAGGGAGATCGGAATAGTACCTGATCGGAAATGCCGACGACGTTACCAAAAGACGCCGGATAATATAAACACAAACTTTTATTTATTTGAGAGAATATGTTACAAGAGAGAGATGAGAGAGAAGAGAGAGATTAGAGAGATTGCCAAAAACTTGGCTTGCTCCAAATGAATAAGGGAGTGGTCCTTATATAGACGGACCTGGGGAACAAAAGGAATCTCTATGGGTCCCACATCCGGGCCCTTACAAAAAGCAGCCAATTATTTTGTCTGCTGATAAGAATAAAACAAATAAAGCGGACAATTTTTCAACAAGATTATTATTACATCTTGTCCTTCCCTTTCTGTGCTTGTAGGTATTGTTCTATTTGAAGAATTTTTTCTTCTGTTATAGAAGAAGTGTTTCTGGTCTTTGCGACTCCTCTAAATCTGTATCTGGCATATCTCCAGTACTGGAATTACTTCTCATTGAAGAATCTGATTTATCAATTTGGGAGAGGTTTTTTAACAGACTTTGCTCTACCTCCTTTAAATACTTTCTGGTCATTTCCTCCCTATCACCTTCTTGTACGGAGATTCTCCTAGCAATATGAGTTACTGAATTATCACCTACCAATTTCTTTGGCTTTATCTTATATTCGACAACTGAATTTTTAATCTGATTGATTAGTTCGGTGCCATAAAGCGTTTTTATCTGGGGATCTGTTTTCATCAACTTGTCCCAGAAATTGGTATAATAGACTCGGTATAGGCATGGAATTTGTTCTTCAGGGGAAGTATATCCCACTTCTGGTATCCATTTACAAATCCATGGAATAGAATATTCAATAAAGAAATACATCTGGTCAATAGTATCTACTTTGCAGATGTGTTCGGATAAATATAAATCCGTTAAAAATGGCGAAACTACAGTCCAATCTTTATAAAGATTTAGGAATGATTCTGGTAAAATTTTTGTGGTAGGACCAAAATATGTCCACCATTTAATAAACCAAGTAGGAATTGGTTCATTAAAAACATTTGAGCAGATTTTTATCCACCAAGAATGTTTATGCTTTTCATTATTGTAATAAAATACTTTTGAAAAAGCCTGGATATAATCCCAGTAAGTAAAGCTTGTAGGAGTTTTATTTATTAAAACTTTCTTTTCAGAAATCGTAGAAATTCCCCAAGCTTCAATTGTTAAAATTCTTTTAACAATCAATTTGGAATACTGGTAAGTTTTGTTATCGTTACCGGTGAAGTGTTGAATATCAACAGTGCCCGTAGCGATTAACAGGTTCTCGTAGTAACTACGTTGTTTGTATGATTCACCCGGAAAATACAATCCCGATGTAAGGTACCGTTGGCATATTTCCCACGGGTCCCTTTTCATATCAGAAGACTCAATAAGAAATATCATTTCTTTTGATCCTTTATTGAATTCCTTTGAAGGCGTATCTCCTTCTTTCATCATTGAAGCGAATGTATCACTTTGCTTCTGAGAATCAAGGAAAGCTTTTAATTGTCCATATAATGGATGACTTTCCGGAATATTGTCCAGTGAAATTGCTGGAGTTGAAGAAGATTCTCCAACCTTTGAATTGATCAAGGTTTTTCCCGCTATTTTTCTTAATGCTGGGAAATCTCTGGATGATGAATAAGATGAATTTGGGGAAGTTGGAGGGACATATCTTCCCTTTCCCCGATTACTCTGTCCTCCGCCTTTGCCGCGGACTGGTGGAGACCATAGTGGTTCTCCGTTTCCACCCATCCTTGAATAAGATAAAAAGAGGATTAGTAGTATTCATAAAAATAATTATGTAAGTCATACCATGGAATATGTTCATCTTCATAATCGAATATTGAACATGAGAAGTCATCTTCTAGATCTTGTTCTAGAATTTCATCAATGAGTTTCTTCAAAATTATTTCTTGGATATCTTGTCCAAGGGGAATGGCAAGAAGAATAGAAATTATTTTGTCATCACAAAAATATGCACTAAGATTCATATTTTAACTTAGAAATTCTCTTGATAAGAAATGTCACGACCCTAGTTCACCAATCGTGAACATGTCGTGACGGCACCCAGTCCCCACGACTAGGTAAGCCTAACACTTTGCGGAATGTACAAGTTTATGAACTTTAAACAAGAAATAGCGGAAAAAGATATAAATAGGAATGTAATCCGTGCCACTTGGCACATACACTCGTCAACACACTGCATAAAAATACCACCAAGACCCGGAATCCCACGGGTAACACAGACTAAAAGAAATACAACTGTGGCTCTATGTGTAAAGAGTATCTAAAACAACGAAATGAAGGAAAACATCTACTAGAACTATCAGAATAGAAGGAGGGCCTCCGGATCCGCGGAAGTAGCAGATCATACCTCGAGGTCTCCAAGTGTGTTGCTGATATCACCTAGTATGGGCCTCTCCTGATGTACCTGGATCTGCACAACAAAAGTGTGCAGAAGAGTAGCATGAGTACACCACGGCAGTACTCAATAAGTGCCAAGCCTAACCTCGATGGAGTAGTGACGAGGAAGGTCAGGGCCCTACTGAGAGAAAACAATTACAAAAATGATAATATCAATAATAAGTAGTTTAAATAATAATAATTCCGAAATAACAACAACAAAATGATTACTGCAACCGTCTACAATTAAGCTAGCAGCAAGTAAATAACTAAATAAAAACTCAATCATCAAGTCCAGGACCTGTGGGAATCGAACCCACAGTCCCATTGACAGTACCTCCGGGTCTCCGGGAATCGAACCCGCAGCCCATATCTCAATAAATAATCAATAACTCAGGATCTCCGGGAATCGAAACCCGTAGTCCCTACCAATAACTCAGGATCTCGGGAATCGAACCCGTAGTCCCTACCAATAACTCGGGATCTCGGGAATCGAACCCGTAGTCCCTACCAATAACTCAGGATCTCGGGAATCGAACCCGTAGTCCCTACCAATAACTCAGGATCTCGGGAATCGAACCCGTAGTCCCTACCAATATCACGCCGGGTCTCCGGGAATCGAACCCACAGCCCTGGGTCTCCGGGAATCGAACCCGCAGTCCACAAACAATATCACTCCGGGTCTCTGGGAATCGAACCCACAGCCCTGGGATCTCCGGGAATTGAACCCGCAATCCACAAACACATCAAATAAAGAAAACACACAGAGAGAATATAATATGTTAAATTACAACTTCATCAAAATTAGTGCCAACAATTTATCAAGAGTTCAAGTAAATCAACTAGGCAATTAAACATGTTGAATCCTAGCTAATCATGCTTTTCTAAGTAATACCTGGTAATGGTAACGCTTTTATCAGCTAAGAGCAGGAATATCACTAATCAGACAATTCAAGTAAAGTGTGTGTTACAACAACCAGCGCATGTACACGCCCGTCATCTCGCGTACAAGGCATTTAAACTATCACATAATATCCTAGGGGTGAAAGTTCCCCCACACGAGGTTAGACAAGCCACTTACCTCAATTCCGGTACAACACCGCTAAGTAATAACCCTCTTGCCACGAATGTCGGCCTCCACAAGTGTAGTATCTGATAAAATCAATAGAATCACGTCAAAATAGGCCAATTGGGCATTACCCAATCAAAATAACTCAAAATTCACCAAAACCCACAAGTTGCCAAAACCCGACTTCCGGTACGCTTATCGAAAAATCACGAAAAATATATATTCGGGTTCCTTATCTCAATACGAGTCCGTGCATATAAAATTTATCGAAATCGGACTCCGTTTGCCCATTCAAATTAAAGATTTTCTAACATTTAGGCCTAGGGCTCAAACCCACCTTTAATCTTCCAATTTCAGTGAAATAATCATGGATTTCATGATAAACCAACGAATTAAGGTTAAGAAACTTACCCCCGATGATTTCCCGGTGATATCCCAGCGTTTCCCCTTCAATTCCCTCTCTTGGAGCTCAAAAATGGCGTTTTTTGTGTATGGGGTCGCGGCTGAAATGTTTCTGGACTTAAAGTCACTGCCAGGCCAATTTACTCTACGCGATCGCAGCACTTGGCTCGCGATCGCGATGCACAACTCCTGGGCGGCTAGTTTTTCCTCTACGCGATCGCGTGGTCCAGGACGCGATCGCAGTGCTCAACCTGACCATTCAACGCGATCGCATCACCTCGACCGCGATCGCACCGCTTTCGATTAACACCCTACGCGATCGCATCCCCCGCGTCGCGATCGCGAAGAACAACTACCGGTCCTCACTCCTCTACCCTACGCGATCGCAGACTCAACCTCGCGATCGCAGAGCTTCCCAAATTCACCCTACGCGATCGCAGACTCCCCCTCGCGATCGCAGAGCCCAATAATTTCCTCTTACGCGATCGCATGAGCAGCTTCGCGATCGCGAAGCACAAAAATTCTCTGCAATATTGCAGCAGAACCAGCAGTGCAATTGGCACCAAAATGGTCCGTTTGGACCCCCGAATTCATCCCGAGGCCCCCGGGATCCCAACGAAAACCACCAACCTATTCCAAAACATGATACGAACTTATTCTAATCATCAAAACACGTCTAACAACATCAAAATCCATAATTCACATCGAATTCAAGCCTAAATTTCTTAAAACTTTCCGAATTGCACATTCGATCTAAAACCCAACCAAACGACGTCCGAATGACCTGAAAATTTGCGGACATATCCAAAATCACATAACGAAGCTACAGAAATTGTCACAATTCCATTCCTATCCCCGGATCAAAATCTCACCTATCGTTCGGATTCGCCAAAATTTCAACCTTCGGCATTTCAAGCCTAATTGAGCTACGGGCCTCCAAAATACATTCCGAACGCGCTCCTAACCCCGAAATCACCTAACGGAGCTAATGGAACCATCGGATTTCCGTTCCGAGATCGTCTTAACACTGTTCCGGCTACGGACCGTTTTCCTAGCTTCAAGGCTCTTATTTAGGGACTAAGTGTCCCAAAATGCTCAAATTTTCAGAACCGACTCTCCCGGCAACCCAAAATGGCAGAAATGAACTTAGGGGAACATTTAAGTTTGGGATTGGGGCGTAATTTTCTAAAACGACCGGTCGGGTCGTTACATCTTCCCACACTTAAAGATTCGTTCGTCCTCGAACGAGCATAGAAAACATACCCGGAGTAGTGAAAAGATGAGGGTACTGGCTGCGCATATCCTGCTCGGTCTCCCAAGTCGCCTCCTCGACCGGCCGGCCCCGCCACTGAACCTTTACCGAAGCGATGTTCTTTGACCTTAGCTTTCTGACTTGCCTGTCTAGAATGGCTACTGGTTCCTCAACATAAGACAAATCCTTGTCTAGCTGAACAGATGTGAAAATCCAACACATGCGGCGGGTCACCATGGTATCTCCGGAGCATGGAGACATGAAATACGGGGTGAACTCCGGCTAGGCTGGGAGGTATGGCCAACTCATAAGCAACCTCCCCAACACGCCTCAAAATCTCAAAAGGGCCAATAAATCTAAGACTCAGCTGAGCACATTAGCCTGATATATCTGAAGATAGTCCCTCTTGTTTAAGCAATTAAGTCTTAGAGCCTAATTCCAACATCCGGAATTCTATGTCGGGCTTGTTTTCATCAAGAGATTACTCAATATTCCTCAAACGCCGTCCTCAAACATGACTGCATAACCTTGCTGGATTCTTACCTTGCAACTCAAAATCCACAAGACCACAATAATATTTTATGATCAAATTAGCCAAAAAATTTAACGAATCAGATGCTCCCATCACACCTCATGATCTACATAGGTCTCGTTCCAACCTTTACGATACTGACACGATGGAAGAGATGTGTTGATATCCATAACCAACTACTGAATCAACAATTCATTGGTCCATACTCCCGACAAGATCCATTACCCTGTCCTAAACCAGAGGATGATCATTTCCTCTATAGTATACTTCATATAATCAATTTGCACTGACCCCAAATCACATAATCTCATCTCACCCAGTACGAACTGCTCAAGCGATAAGCCACATCGGACATAATCAAAAGTCCCACAAGATGACACAATGTGCTACTAATCCACTAATACGTACGTGATACAAAGGAAGGCGAAAACTAGAGAGAATTATTCAGCTCTCACATAAACATGGGCCTCCTCAGAAAATAGGAAACATAACACATAAAAGCAATTATAGACACCGAAATAGACACCACATTGTTGCGGCGTGCAACCCGATCCCAAAAATATGCCCATGGCGGCGTGCCACTCGATCCCAACAATATAACCATGGCGGCGTGCCACCCGATCCCAACAATATAACCATGGCGGCGTGCCACCCGATCCCAACAATATAAAACTCACACAAGGAGTCATATGTCGAGCTGAATAGTTCGTCACATCAAAATACCTGACTATCGATCATAAGCACACTAAGGTGCATGATATCGGACACAATGAAACATATAGCGCTATAGGCTACAACTCAAGCACAACTGAGGTGCGATATAAGATCTGAGTCTCAAGAGCCATCATGCTCCTATAACATCACCGCTGAGCGGAACCCCAACACATAAGGAACTTACCAAGCCGTCTCACACTCATACGGCACAATATATCTTACATGAATTAACCAACAGCGAAATAAGACCGCGACTATCCCTTCATAAAGGGCGCATTGCTGGAAGAAACATAACTGGCCTGACGCAAGGCTCACTTCCACATTTAAATCTATCCACCGACCTTAAGTCTATCATGGTCGTGCCAAGATAAGTCAATAGTATTTCACAGGTCTATAACCCAATAAGCAGAGTGCCCTCCAGGCATAAGTTCTCAAATGGATGATATCACCAAACTCCTCATACTTGGTTTAAATTTCTAACCAATCAAGTGACTACAAGTCACACCTATACAATCTTCTTGTGGGTCAAGCTCCCACCATCTTCCGAATAATTAAACGGACTTGCACATTCAGCCCACCGGCTGCACTAACACTGAAAAGCGATCAGGAGTCCCTAACCGGGATGCAAAGCCTTTCTCATAGAACACCGACCTCAAATGATACCGATGCTAATACCCATCTTACTCAAAACACCGACACTCTTTCCCTGCTCATCCGAGCTCTTTATATCACATTCATTGCATTTAACTCATTTCAGGAGAACTATAGCAACACACAAGCGAGTTCTCATAACCGTTGAATATGTCAATCTCTATGTAGTGGTCCAAGCCACCATAACCCTTTCCAAGGTCCGCCTACTCATAACAGGCCCTAACAGAAGAATACTTAAGAATGCCATCAATCACTGCGGCCTCCAAGCCTCAAATGCACCGCCACAATCACATGCATAACTCGATCACGTTACATGAACCGATCATTGACATCAATATGCCAACTCAACTATGGCTAATCAATCTACTTCCTTCCAGGTTATCCTTGATTGCCTTATAAATGTTAATATCTTCCTTCAATACCTAACTTATTCCAACCGCACTTACCCCGAGTGACCTTAAATCATGAGGCCATGCTATCTCAAGAACGACGACCATTTCATGTCTCTCAAATACTACACCACAAGTCAAAACATCATAGATCATTTTGTGCCTTTCTTCATAAGTTGCTTCAAAAGCTTGAGCCTCAACTGTACTTATAGACTCAGAATTATCAAGCACCACACTTTACCTCTTGAATTCACTAGGACCGCTATTGAGAACCATCCGGTTCTAACTTTCCCCAGTACGCAACCAACTCTACTGAATTTCTTTATAACATATGAATACCCTCTCGATAAAGCACCCAGCGGAGTCACTTCCCGCGAAGCCTGCACCTATACGAAGCATAAGTCACGAATCTTTCCTCAAGTTTGAACATGAGCCAGTAAGGCTAACCATAACATGCATTCAACAGTACATATACTCAAATTACCACACATGGTCCTTTCCCGTGGCTGCAATAACACAATAATACGCTAGTATCCAGAATTCACACCGGTAATTAACCATGCGACCCAATCTTAAGCGGTGGGACTCCCCCACTTAACCCAAAGCCACTATTACACGACTCTCGAACACATTAGAACCATTCCCTCAAGTCATTTACTATTATTCAACTGCAACTCACTTGATCCAACGAATATAACCACCTGTGCTATATTAGCACTCTAACACCATAGGGTATTGAACTCATCCCAATACAACCAAGCATATTCCCGCTCTATGTATCGAGCATTCCTTACCACGACAGCTTAAGACATACTGTGATTCTCACACCTACGAAGCACCATGTAGCCTTCGCCGAAGTCTTCCCTGCTGATAATGAAATGTAGAATTATTATGGACACAGGAACATCAAAAGTCCCAACGTCATACCATACGAGTCTCAACTCTTACTCTTCCACAAGTTTCAAAGAACTTTTTGAATAGCACCTAAATACAGTGCGAGCCAAATCTGATATGATACATGACCCATAATTTGGTCGTTGATAGTGAAATCCTTTCGGTTAGCACGAAGCCTTAAAGATACATCTTGCTAATCCACGATAATAGCCTTTATCATATGTACGTCTTCATCATAAGACAACCCAAGACATTGGTTTGGTACATGTCCTTCTTAAGACAGTTAAACTCATTTCCCCCGGTATCTCTGCTGGCTGAATTCTTCGCTAAATAGATATCTCATATGAACCATATAGTCTTTATTACCACTAACTATCTTTAGATCTACATCCACCTTGTGATTCTACCTTTACTGTGACGATTAGGCAGTTAAGTAAACCTTCTCAAGACCATACTTATCAACTGAATGTCAGAACCTAGTGCACCCCCATGTGCACAATTGAAGATCTCTCAATTTTATTGCATTATCGATATGGATGACACGCGGTAACAATGGTTGAGTAAATTCTTGACTTCCTTGAGATCTCTCCGCAGCGTCACGAACCGTTGGCGCATACTTGATACCAAGTGCGCAATTTCAATACACGAGTGGATGCAAAAGAACATATGACATAGGCTCCAACTGAATAAATGGCGCACGATAAGGAATTCGAAGAATTGAAGAGTTTCCTAAACAGTTACATAGCCCCTCGTAGATAAATACAGACGTCTCCGTATCGATCAGCGAGAATCTAAGTAACCGGTCTGTGTCCCGTGACTCCTACGAACCTAGAGCTCTGATACCAACTTGTCACGACCCTAGTTCACCAATCGTGAACATGTCATGACGGCACCCAGTCCCCACGACTAGGTAAGCCTAACACTTTGCGGAATGTACAAGTTTATGAACTTTAAATAAGAAATAGCGGAAAAAGATATAAATAGGAATGTAATCCGTGCCACTTGGCACATACACTCGTCAACACACTGCATAAAAATACCACCAAGACCCGGAATCCCACGGGTAACACAGACTAAAATAAATACAACTGTGGCTCTATGTGCAAAGAGTATCTAAAACAACGAAATGAAGGAAAACATCTACTAGAACTATCAGAATAGAAGGAGGGCCTCCGGATCCGCGGACGTAGCAGATCATACCTCGAGGTCTCCAAGTGTGCTGCTGATATCACCTAGTATGGGCCTGTCCTGATATACCTGGATCTGCACAACAAAAGTGTGCAGAAGAGTAGCATGAGTACACCACGGCGGTACTCAGTAAGTGCCAAGCCTAACCTCGATGGAGTAGTGACGAGGAAGGTCAGGGCCCTACTGAGAGAACAATAATATAATGATGATAACAATAATAAGCAGTTTAAATAATTATGAATCCGAATGACGACAGTAAAGTGATTTCTGCAACCGTCTACAATGTAAGCTAGCAGCAAGTAAATAACTAAATAAAAACTCAATCGGCAAGTCCAGGACCTGTGGGAATCGAACCCACAGTCCCATTGACAGTACCTCTGGGTCTCCGGGAATCGAACCCGCAGCCCATATCTCAATAAATAATCAATAACTCAAGATCTCCGGGAATCGAACCCGCAGTCCCTACCAATAACTCAGGATCTCGGGAATCGAACCCGTAGTCCCTACCAATAACTCAGGATCTCGGGAATCGAACCCGTAGTCCCTACCAATAACTTAGGATCTCGGGAATCGAACCCGTAGTCCCTACCAATAACTCAGGATCTCGGGAATCGAACCCGTAGTCCCTACCAATAACTCGGGATCTCGGGAATCGAACCCGTAGTCCCTACCAATATCACGCCGGGTCTCTGGGAATCGAACCCACAGCCCTGGGTCTCCGGGAATCGAACCCGCAGTCCACAAGCACAGCCAATAAAAGAATCTGGGAATCGAACCCACAGCCCTGGGATCTCCGGGAATTGAACCCGCAGTCCACAAACACATCAAATAAAGAAAACACACAGAGAGAATATAATATGTTAAATTACAACTTCATCAAAATTAGTGCCAACAATTTATCAAGAGTTCAAGTAAATCAACTAGGCAATTAAACATGTTGAATCCTAGCTAATCATGCTTTTCTAAGTAATACCGGGTAATGGTAACGCTTTTATCAGCTAAGAGCAGGAATATCACTAATCGGACAATTCATGTAAAGTGTGTGTTACAACAACCAGCGCATGTACACGCCCGTCTCCTCGCGTACAAGGCATTTAAACTATCACATAATATCCTAGGGGTGAAAGTTCCCCCACACGAGGTTAGACAAGCCACTTACCTCAATTCCGGTACAACACCGCTAAGTAATAACCCTCTTGCCACGAATGTTGGCCTCCACAAGTGTAGTATCTGATAAAATCAATAGAATCACGTCAAAATAGGCCAATTGGGCATTACCCAATCAAAATAACTCAAAATTCACCAAAACCCACAAGTTGCCAAAACCCGACTTCCGGTACGCTTATCGAAAAATCACGAAAAATATATATTCGGGTTCCTTATCTCAATACGAGTCCGTGCATATAAAATTTATCGAAATCGGACTCCGTTTGCCCATTCAAATCAAAGATTTTCTAACATTTAGGCCTAGGGCTCAAACCCACCTTTAATCTTCCAATTTCGGTGAAATAATCATGGATTTCATGATAAACCAACGAATTAAGGTCAAGAAACTTACCCCCGATGATTTCCCGGTGATATCCCAGCGTTTCCCCTTCAATTCCCTCTCTTGGAGCTCAAAAATGGCGTTTTTTGTGTATGGGGTCGCGGCTAAAATGTTTCTGGACTTAAAGTCACTGCCAGGCCAATTCACTCTACGCGATCGCAGCACTTGGCTCGCGATCGCGATGCACAACTCCTGGGCGGCTAGTTTTTCCTCTACGCGATCGCGTGGTCCAGGACGCGATCGCAGTGCTCAACCTGACCATTCAACGCGATCGCATCACCTCGACCGCGATCGCACCGCTTTCGATTAACACCCTACGCGATCGCATCCCCCGCGTCGCGATCGCGAAGAACAACTACCGGTCCTCACTCCTCTACCCTACGCGATCGCAGACTCAACCTCGCGATCGCAGAGCTTCCCAAATTCACCCTACGCGATCGCAGACTCCCCCTCGCGATCGCAGAGCCCAATAATTTCCTCTTACGCGATCGCATGAGCAGCTTCGCGATCGCGAAGCACAAAAATTCTCTGCAATATTGCAGCAGAACCAGCAGTGCAATTGGCACCAAAATGGTCCATTTGGACCCCCGAATTCATCCCGAGGCCCCCGGGATCCCAACGAAAACCACCAACCTATTCCAAAACATGATACGAACTTATTCTAATCATCAAAACACGTCTAACAACATCAAAATCCATAATTCACATCGAATTCAAGCCTAAATTTCTTAAAACTTTCCGAATTGCACATTCGATCTAAACCCCAACCAAACGACGTCCGAATGACCTGAAAATTTGCGGACATATCCAAAATCACATAACGAAGCTACAGAAATTGTCGGAATTCCATTCCGATCCCCGGATCAAAATCTCACCTATCGTTCGGATTCGCCAAAATTTCAACCTTCGGCATTTCAAGCCTAATTGAGCTACGGGCCTCCAAAATACATTCCGAATGCGCTCCTAACCCCGAAATCACCTAACGGAGCTAATGGAACCATCGGATTTTCGTTCCGAGATCGTCTTAACACTGTTCCGGCTACGGACCGTTTTCCTAGCTTCAAGGCTCTTATTTAGGGACTAAGTGTCCCAAAATGCTCAAATTTTCAGAACCGACTCTCCCGGCAACCCAAAATGGCAGAAATGAACTTAGGGGAACAGTTAAGTTAGGGATTGGGGCGTAATTTTGTAAAACGACCGGTCGGGTCGTTACAAGAAATCTGGTAGAGAATTATCAATTCCCTTTTTATAAAGAATTTCGAAATCAAAGGGTGCCAGCTGTGCTTGCCACCTAGCAAAAATCATTTTAGAAGCATCATGCTTATAATCTTTGTTAAACATAAATTTAACAGACTGAGCATCACTTTTTATTAAAAACTTCTGATTATATAAATCATCTTGAAATTTTAGAACACATTTGACAATACAAAGCATTTCATGAGCCACAGTAGGGTATTTCCTTTGGGCTTCATTCCATTTTCCAGAATGGAAACGAATCAAATACTCATGCTTATCGTTAGGATTAATTTGTTTAAGAATCCCACCAAAGCCAATGTTGGAAGCATCAGTTTCAATAATTTTTTGCCCGTTAGGATTGGCAAGAGTTAAGCAGGGCAGTGAATGAACACGTTGTTTTACCTGTTTAACTAAATTTGTCAGATTATCAGTCCAAAGAGATTTAGAATCCTTTTTTAGCCTATCATAAAGAGGAGCTAAATCTCGAGAAAGATTTTTGTAGAAAGGGGAAATATAATTCAAACTTCCTAAAAATCTTTGTAACATAGTCTTGTCAGTAATAACATCAGGGAACTTAGAAGCAAAATCAATGGATCTTTGAATAGGAGTAATTTTTCCTTGACAGATATTATGACCAAGAAATCTTACTTCAGTTTGAAAAAGGTTCATTTTTGGTTTTAAGATTACTAAACCATTTTGAATAACTATTTTCTTAAAAATATCCAAATGTTGGATATGATGTTCAAGAGTTTTTGAGAATACCAAAATATCGTCGATATAGACTATAATAAAATCTAAATAAGGGTTGAATATATCATTCATAATTTTCTGAAATTCAGAAGGTGCATTTTTCAAACCAAAAGGCATCACATTCCATTCGTATTGACCAAACGGAACATTAAATGCAGTTTTATAAGAATGTTCTTTGAAAATCTGAATTTGCCAATAACCAGATTTTAAATCAAATTTTGAAAATATGTTTGAATCATAAAGTCTTGAAAGCAAATCTCTCTTGTTGGGGATTGGATATCTAATCCATTTCAAAACTTTGTTTAAAGGTTTGTAATTAATCACCAGACGGGGATGACCACGTTCTTTCTCAGCTGCATTATTCACATAAAAAGCAGTACAAGACCAAGGTGATTTAGAAGGTTTAATCAAATTCTTTTGTAAAAGATTATCAATCTCTTTTTTACAAAATTCAACTAACTCTGCATTCATTTGACAGGGTCGTGATTTAGTATGAATCTTTTCTTCTGAAAAATCGTCTTCATAAGGAAGAGTGACAATATGTTTCTTTCTATTCCAAAAAGCACTTGGATGATCAACACAAATATCAACAGTCATTTTTTCAGAAATCAATTTAATTTTTTCTTGAACTTTTGCCGATTGAAGAGAATTTTTAATATTAAGACTATAAATTTCGAGTTGTAAAGAATTTACAAATCTTTCTTTATTTAAAATAATAGAGTTTATATCTCTAGTAATGGGATCAGTTACAAACTGAAATGAAATTGGGTTACCATTAAAAGTATCTGTAAAACCCTTTTCATCAAGGTGAGTAAAAGGATAAATTGCATTTATAAAAGGTGTTCCTAAAATAATTTGAGGACTCATGCAATCTTTTACCAGAAAAAAGAAATGAGGAATACAAACTTTGTTCTGGCAAATATGGGCTTTACTTAATTTATAACGAATAGACAAAGAGTGATTAGAAGCAGATTTAACTACATGAGTAGTTTTTTCAAGTAATCTAGAAGGAATTAATCCTTCTTGAATACAACTAACATCAGCACCACTATCAATTAAAGCAGTACCAGTTATAGTAAATTCTCTATTAACTAAAATTGTACACTGAACATGACATTTATGCGCAGTTACAACCTGCATCATTCCTAAAAAAATATCTTTTTTAGAAAAATATAGTTTTTTATTTAAAAAATCTGTGTCAGAAGAATTATTTTCTTCAAAAAGAATTTTTTCTTTTCCTTTATTAGGAACAAAAGTTGAAGCTTCAGAATCGGATGACTTCTCATTTCTCTCTAACCGAGAAATCCTGTGATGGTGAACTGCCTGATTCTGTTTCAGAGATTTAATCTCTTGCTTCAGTTTTTCAACTTCGAATTTTAAATCATCGAGTGAAGAATCGCGAATTTCGACAATTTCATGCTTCTTTTGTAATCTGTCAAAAACTTCTTTCATAGAATAAATTTCAGGAATAAAGTTTTTCGGCTTATTCTTTTGAAAAGACTTTGAAGGAGAAGAAGAAGAAGCTTTTGAAGTCATTTCTAAAATTTTGTTACGAATATCATCGTCTTTAATCTCTTTCAAAAGTTCTATAACATTTTCAGAATTAATCATGTTGAAATCAAGATTATCAAATTGAGATTGAAGTTTATAAAACTCATCGTTTTCACAAGTACATGTATCCCCTGCACAATTTAAACAATTATTTTGATCGTCTAAATCAGTATCATAATCAGGACTATCTTCCTGATTACTAGTTGAAGAGGGGTAATTATCAGACTGATCTGTATTTTCAGCATAGGCTTCATAGATCATGGTTGAAATCTTGTCTTGGACTTCTTCATCAAGTCCTAAACCTTTAAGCTTATCAGCTTTACAATTCGGAGCAATGTGACCATATTGACCACATTTGTAACACTTAATTTTGCGAAGTTCTCGTTTAGAGAAATTCTTTGCGAATCTTGTAGACTTACGGTGCGCCTTTTTAGCTTCCCTTTTTTCCCTATAGTGTTCGGAACGTCTACGATATTTCTTACGACGAGGTCTATCATCAAAATAATGTTTAGACCTAGAAGGTCCTTCAATACCGAATTGAGTACAAAAATCTCCTAATTGAGATTTTTCTCTGGCCTTTTGGCGCTTAAGTTGTTGGTTCAACTTTAACTCGTTACACAATTTTAAACCTTCTTGTGTACAAGTCCCAATGATATGGCCATAAGTTAGATTGTCATAAGGAATAGAATTATTTGCTCCTCGAAGCGTATTTCTAATACGTTCAGCAAACAGAGGGGGAAGGCCATCAACTAATCTGGCTTTCCAATGAGATTGGCCGCTGTCAGGTAGATCCATAACACGGCTAAGGAAAGTATCCTTATACCAACGAAATTCTCCGAGATGTTTACATCTTAAACCGTTTAAGAGAGTTCGAAGGTTCTCATAACCATTGGTAATTCTACCATTAAAATGTTCTAAAATAGTGAGAATCAAAGTATAGACTGAATCATGCACTAAAACATCAGTTTTAGTCTCATCCTGAATTATTTTGGTGGCAGTAAGAATATGATTCTTAGCATCAATACTCAGGCAATTATCCCACCAGCCTTTAAGTTGACCTGTGAATCCATTAATAATCATTTTTGCAACAACTAAATCATTATTAGAATCTGCGCAAATAGAAGCATACATCATCATACGATGGCACATAATAGAAATTTGTCTTTCAGTAAGACCGTCAATACACCATTCATAAACGGAATCTCCGTTGTAAGAAGTGTTAGTTTGGTTCCAATCTCTTTCTTCAATTAAGACATCCTGAGGCGTTGGTCTGGGGTAATAATAAGTCATAAGAGGCGGGACAGAAGCGTAAGTCTTCTTTTTGTTGTAACTAGGCCTCTTTCTACTAGGTCTTTCTAGTCCTCCTCGAGACATCCTAGCTTGAACCTCAGAAAATAGGGGTTGGTCTTCATCTAACCAGTTATCAGGTTGTTTATGAATACCTGAGCTTTTAAAACCCGAAAATTTTTCATTAAGCAAATCAGCTAGATCCGTTATAGAAGAATTTTTTCTAAATTTGAAATCTGAAACATCAAGGGGTCTCTTCAAATGAGTTTCTTTCAAAACATCCTTTTTCGTTGAAACCTTTTCAGGAGAATTGGTAGAAGTTGAAGCTACATCTGAAGAACTTAAAGATTTGACAAGCTTCGTTAATTCATCTAATTTTTTATCTAAAGAACTAATTTGTTCTCCCAAAATTTTTGAATAAAGATTTTGGTAATTATGCTGTAAAATTAATCCATTGATTTCATTAATGGTAACAACCGCAACTTCATCGTTAATCAATTTTTGACAAGCCAAAAAAGCAATTTCTGTATTGTTTTGCAATTTGAAAGTCTTTTGAGAAGTTGGAGGATAGATAGCTTTTACCGATCCTTCAGTAGTTACAAAACATCTTTCTATTACCTTAACATACAAAGGCAAATAAGTGGTTATAAACCAAGGAACGAAATCTATCATTTCGTTATGCAAAGCACATAGCTCATAGAATTCTTTTGAAATCTTCTTTAAATCAGTTCAGCTATAAGTTTCAAAAAACCAAATTCGAAACGTATTCCATCGTTTTTTATAAAATCGTTTTTGAATATATTTACGTGCCGGAGATCCCGGACTAAAATCGATTTGGACACAATCCATAAAATCAGAGTGAGTCTTGGTCTACACCCATATCAGATGGTGTGGGTTCTAAGTCAGACAAGTTATCAACTGCCTGAACTACATTAGTCTTAGAATCAATTTTAACCTTACTCTTAGTATCACTAAGGGTGTGCAAAGAAAGAGGTCTATCTCTTGCTGGTCCATAAATAGGGGCATCAGGAGTTATAGGAGAAATATGTTGAATAGCAGGAAGAGATCTATAACCAGAGAATGATTTCCTATTATAAACAGGATTCTTTAAAGAATGTAAAGAAGTAGAAGGTTTTTCTGCAAATTGAATACAAATTCTTCCATCAGGATCTTGAGTTATATGTGAAGTCTCGTTATTCGAGACTTCATTGGTAAGTTGGTGAGGGGCTATCACCGACTCAAGAGTCCAAGTAGTTGGAAAGTTGATTTCATCCCATCTTATAGGTCTCCGAGTGGTGACCTTAGACTTTGTGAAATTAGTTTCTACCAAAATAGTTTGGTCGGATGTATCATATAATTTACATCTAGGATGCAGCGTAGAAAGCAGTTTATAATAAATCCTGTAAGATAAACATATTAGTTCAGATCCAGGAATATAATTATAACCATGCGTTTTAACATTCAAAGTTAACGCATCTAAAATATTAACATCTGATAAAGATAGTTGCAAGTTAGGCTGAGTGTTAAAATAAACAGGGCCATAAGCAACTGTAGATTCAATAGAACCCATCAAGTGTCGAAAATTTAAATTCCGTGCATCTCTTAAAGCTGCAAGAAAAGTTTCAGGTAATCCCTTTAAAGTTAAAGGCTTGAATGCAATTTGAACCATACCAATATGCATAAAATTATACCTGTAGCGATAATGAGTAATATCATTTTTATTTAATAAACAAATAGTTTGTTCATCAGAATTAAGCACCAAAGATTGTTCAGTTGTTTTAACAAGTTGTTTGGTTGAGAATCGATCAAAAAATCCGTAATCATAAATGGTTTTTGTATCTACTTTAGGAATCGTCCATTTATTTAACAAATCAAGGTTTTGAGGTACATCAACCTCTTCTAATCTAGTACTTTTAATACTAGAAGCTTCTTCAAGATTCATAAATCTTGTAGTTTATGTTCATATCTATGTTGAAATTTCACAGTAAACTTCAATAAGTGTCATGAAAATTCCTAGGCTCTTATACCATATTTCGATCCAAGATCTACAAGGTTGGCGGTAATCCGCACGGCCATCTAGACTAGGATACAAAGTATTGATTTCATCAAAATATTTTAGTTGGTTATTTAAATCTAGCTTTATTCTTTTAATTTAGGTCGACTGTATGGAAGACTAGAAGCCATTACCAAAGCATGGGGCCTGTCCGTTTTCCGATATCGTCTACAGTAATAACAGTTCTAACCGTGGTATCAATTATTGCCCCTAAACGCAACACAGCTAAGCGGGGACTTACAATACACCACTGCTCGTTATATTGTAGACAGTGCCGTGCAGCCAGGTCCACCATATATTACTGCGGCGTGCAGTCCGATCCAAATTATATATATATACATATAATATTATACTACCGCGCTCACTGGAATGTGTGCAGACTCAGACTCCGAAGGGGCTCCTACAGCCCAAGCGCAATAATACTGCGGCGTGCAGTCCGTCCCACATGTATATTACTGCGGCGTGCAGCCCGATCCAATATATATACTGCTGCGGCGTGCAGCCCGATCCAATATAGGTATATATATATATATATAATACCTCGCAATGGGTCCTCGACCCTATCCCAGTCAATATAGACCTGGCCTCTCAGGCTCACTCAGCTAGAATAAGGAATGTCTACCTCCAAGTACACATCTAGTATTGGCTCATGATATGCTATACAGTTATAACTATGGCCGAGTTTATGTATCCAACATGATATACTACGGCTGGGTGTATGTAGCCAGCATGATTTAAGGGTCGCCTAATTCTACAGGTCCCCTAATGTTCTACAAATCGGCACAAGGCCCCAAACATGGCTATTAGCCCAACTATACATTTATAATCTCATTATCGGTCATAATACACAGAATACTATTAGTCGGGAATGACCAAGTCCAATCCCCAAATCACAATGCCACCACGCCCGTCTCATGACGTGTGTCTCATCTCTACATAGCACTGTAAAGTGCAAGTACGGGGTTTCAAACCCTCGGTACATTATTTATTACCACCACTCACCTCGATCCGATAGAAGCCTTAATCCGCCTTGCGCTCGCCTCGCAATTCAATCACCTTGAATGCCGAATCTGCTCAAAATCAATGAGAATACATCAATATAGGCTAATTAAACACAACCCAGTCGAAATAACTCAATTTACATCAAAATTCCCAAAGTTGCCAAAACCCGACTTTCGGTACGCTTGTCGAAAAATCACGAAAGTCACATATTCGGAACCCTCATCTCAATACGAGTCTAAGCATATCAATTTTACCAAAATCGGACTCCATTTGCCCATTCAAAACCTTGATTTTTCTAAAGTTCAAGCCTAGGGCTAAATCCTCCATAAATTACCCCAAATTCCTCCATTTTCATGATATAATTGCATAATATTACCAATACTAATCATAGTTTAAGTCCATAGATGATTACCCTGATGATTTCCCTTGAATTTCTCTTCAAAATCGCCCAAATCGCCTCTAAAGCCGAGACCCAAAATGTGTTAAATGTTCTGAAATTTTTCTAACTTCTGATACACTTACTTACAGCGATTTTCACTTCTGTGGAACATTTTCCGCTTCTACGCTTCCGTATCCGCGACCAAAGGGTCGCTTTAGCGGTTCCAGGCCTAGCCGGCCATTTCCGCTTCTGCGAACAAAGGGCCGCTTAAGCGGTCCCGCTTCTGCGAAGAAGCTTACGCTTCTGCGGACAATTCCGCCTCTGCGCATCCTCGACCGCTTCTGCGGTCTCGCCCAAACGGTCAAACGTCCGCTTCTGCGGAACCAGCCCGCTTCTGCGGAACCAGCCGCTTCTGCGATAACTGGCTCGCACCAGCGACCCCGCTTCGGCGGAAGTTCTTCCGCTTCTGCGAAATCACCCGCTCCTGCGCACCTCGTCCGCTTCTGCGGACTCGCTCCTGCGTCCAAAATTCCGCAGGAGCGGAAACAACAGAACCAGAACACAAGTCTGCAATTTTCCACATTTTTCTCCCGTTTAACCATCCGAAAACACCCCGAGGCCCCCGGGACCTCATCCAAACATACCAACACATCATAATACCTTATTCGAACTTGCTCCAATCCTCAAAACACGTCTAACAACATCAAAACCCATAATTCGCATCGAATTCAAGCCTAAATTCCTTAAAACATTCCATATTACACTTCAATCAAAAACCCGACCAAACGACGTCCGAATGACCTGAAATTTTGCAGGCACATCCAAAATCACCTAACGGAGCTACTGCAACTATCGGAATTCCATTCCGACTCGCGGATCAAAATCTCACCTACCGTTCGGATTTCGCCAAAGTTCAACCTTAGCCAATTCAAGCCTATTTCTACACCGGGCCTCCAAATTCAATTCCGATCGCTCCCCTAAGTCACAAATCACCTTCTGGAACTAACCGAATCATCAGAATCCGATTCCGAGTCCTCTAACAAAATAGTCAACTCCGGGTTGACTTTCCTTATTCAAGTCTCTTTCAAAAAGGCTATATGCCTTAATTTCAATCCAATTCACTCCTAACTCACCCGATAGACTTTAACACTGATACAAAAGCATAAAACATACAATTTCAACATAACGGGGTGGTAATTCCCGTAACGACGGGCCGGGTCGTTACAAAATGCTAAGTCACCGGCTTTTACAAATTTAATAAAGTTAAAGTATTTTTCATAAATTATGAATTGAGAACTGGAAATAAGGAAAATGAATTGTTTTGTGACTTAATTGCTTATTGTGGACTGAGTGTGGGATCGGGCTGCACGCCGCAATAGTTGATATGAGGGTCGGGCTGCACGCCGCAGCAGTATTGCGCTTGGGCTGTAGGAGCCCCTCCGGAGTCTGTACACACCCCCAGTGAGCGCCGTCGACGTTAAATGGGATCGGGCTACACGCCGTAGCAGTTATGTGCATTGCATTGCATCTGTATTTGTTGAATTACTCTGTGGTAGTTGTATTGTATTATTGTTGCTAGTTCGTAGGAGATTCGGACTGT
>JASVEL010001785.1:0-51063 GCA_032618575.1 Nicotiana noctiflora
GCTTTGAGGTAAGTGTTTGATCTATCCTAGCTTGAGGGAATAGGATTAGAGTATAATAATTTGCTATTTGCTAAATGATCGTGTGCGGTGTATAGGCATGGTGACGAGTACCGTAGTCTAGCATGACCGTGAGTCGCATGGTGGCGAGTGTCTATACACCAGAGTCTAGCATGACCGTGAGTCGTTGTTGGTACATGTTGTGAACTAATGTGGAACTCTCCTAAGCTAAATTATGATTTGCTACAAATGTGAAGAGTTCGAGAATAAATTGTGAAATATTGATATTTTGGAGAGTTGGCTCGAATGATAAATATTATTGAATTAAAGTTGAAAGTTATTATTATTGTTTCCTTGCTGGGATCTTATTGTTGTTGTTGTTGTTACTCCCTTGCCGGGATGATACTTGTTATTTATTTTATTCTTCTTGCCCATTTGGTTGTGACTGCTATTTGGGTGAGGAAGAGTGACGCTGCACGAAGGGTCATTCCGTGCTATTATAATTATATTTTCACGAAGCGTCATTCTGTGCCATATTTTTACTACTTATGCACGAAGGAACATTCCGTGTCATGGTTGAATATATTTGCACGAAGGGTCATTTCGTGCCATGAATGTGGGAATGAGAGTAAAAGCACGAAGGGTGATGCCGTGCACTTTTATATGATTGTTTGGGTGATAATGAGAGTAAAAGCACGAAGGGTGATGCCGTGCACTTTTATATGATTGTTTGGGTGAAGATGAGAGTATAATCATGAAGGGTGATGTTGTGCACTTTTATATGATTATTTGGGTGAGAATCAGAGTAAAAGCACGAAGGGTGATGCCGTGCACTTTCATATGATTGTTTGTGTGAAAATGAGAGTAAAAGCACGAAGGGTGATGCCGTGTACTTTTATATGATTATTTGGGTGAGGATGAGAGTAAAAGCATGAAGGGTGATGCCGTGCATGTAAGGCCCCGTAAAAATTTTGTGCATAAAACCTAGTAGCTGTGGTGTCATGGTCCGAATAATGTGTTAGGAATGCGTAGAATTCTTCGCGGCGAGCTTGCTCGCCACGGTTCGGACCCTTGGTAGTGATTTAAGTGTCAAAAATGTAGAGAATAAAGTTTTCCAAAAAAGTGTCAAATATGAGGTCAAGAATGCGACCGCAAACCTGTTATGCAGACCGCATTCTTGCCGCAAAGCTTTCCAGAAAGTCTCCCAAAAATCGCGTTGAAAATGCGGTCGATATGCGATCGCATAGTGAATCTGCGGTGCACTTTGCGACCGCAGATCAAGAATGCGGACCGCATATTGGTCGCATTCTGTAACAGAACTTGTGTAATTTTGAGGCCATTCTGCGGTCACTATGCGGACCACATGTTGATTCTGCGGTCGCAAAGTGCACCGCATAATTGACCCGGTCCAGATTTTTGTAACATATTGACCCGATCTCTTCTTTAATATAACACCTTTCTTCTTCATTTTATCATATCATCTTACCAAAATTAGAGAGAGAAGAGAGGGTTTTTAGAGAGAGAAATCTTTCATCTTCAAAGATTGTTCCAACCATCTTAATTCCAAGGGATCCTAGGGCAAGGATTCAACTTCCCCAATCTTTTCAAGGTAAAAACCCTAACTATTTTCTTTGATTTTCAGTTTTAAATTGGGTAAAGAGAGGCTTTGCATATAATCGCTTTTGAAAATAGAATTTTACACTCATGCATGATTATTGAACTTGATTTCTAGTAAAAAGAAGTGAGTAGAAGTAAGAGTCTTCAAGAACAAGGTTGGCAAGAGTAGGATATCTTGGGTAAGCATAAAGTAGAAAGTTCACGGAAGAAAACTCATCACCACCATGTATGTCTAATTTTGATTCTTGTGAAATCGCCTACATGTGTGAAACTTGTTTGGTTCGTGTTAATTTGACAAATTGTGTGAAATTCTTGATATTGTTGTTGGATATTTCAAAGTTGTTGTTGAACTATGAGTGATGTAATATGGAATATGAACCGAAAGGTAAATGAGAGTTGAATTGGGTAAAGAATAGTGAATAATGGTTATGATGGCCTATATGGCACCTTGTGGAAAACAAACGAAACACTTGAGAATTGGTTTATTGTAGAAAGAGATGAAACACTTGAATTGTGGAAATATTGTAACATGGTTGTGATATTGATTTGAAAAATAATTGAGAACATGAAACAATGTGCAAGTTGCTTATTTGAACTTGTTGAAATTGTGTGTAGTACCTTATCTGCTGTTTGAAATTGTTGTGTTTTACACTGTAAGGCGGGGTCGTGTTGCGTGCCGCAACGTGAGGAAATAAGGTGTGGGTTGGGGTGATAAGGGTGGCCGAGGTAATAAGGGTGGTCAGGGGCAATAAGGATGGAAAGCGATCGAAATTGCTATTGAAAATTAATACAAAAATCAATAATGTGAAATTGTGAAAGGAGACAGCAGGAGAGTTTGCAACCTGTGGGGAACTGATTGCCCCTTTGTTTGACTACTTGTGCTTTACGTGATTGATTGGTTATTGTTAAATTGGTTGATCGTAGAAAGTGCTTTGTGTTGAGAATTATTTGAAATGAGGAAAATGTGGAAACATGGTTAGCTGGCTTAATTAATTATTGATGTAATTCAATGGCTTGAGTTTACTTGGGACAAAGTTTGTCCATACATACCAGTACAATTCAAGTGTACTGACGTCCCTTTTGTCGGGGACGCTACATTCGTGTTATGATTGTAGGTTGATCAGTAGCAGGCACTTCAGCTCATCGGCAGTAGTATCCTTCTCCTTCCACTGCCCGTTTTGGTGAGCCCCTTTTTTTCCTTGGGGCCTTGTGTGGTTCATGCCACTTTTGTTTAGATTTTATTTTGGTTTTGTAAGGTATAGCCGGAGCCTTGTTACCGGCAAGTATTGTATTCCCTTTTTTTTTGTATCCTAGAGGCTCTGTAGACATGTAAATTGTGGGACTCCAGTATTATGTATACATTATGTTATGTCGGGCGTTGTAAAAACCGCAAACTTGTTAATGAATCACTCGTATGGTTTTATTTGTTTAATGTGAAATCATTCATGATTAGTAAGATAGTTGGTTAATGGGAAACAATCAACACAGGGGTAACGCGTGGGAATGAAAGGCATCCAGGTCCGCTTGACTGGGGCAACCCGGTCAGGCGCCGGTCATGTTCCCCGATTTGGGGCATGACAGTGCAACTATTATAATTCTTATTTTGTGATAATTATTAATGCGCTCTGTTTATATTACATTGATGAATTATATATATATTCAATTGTGCTCCCCATAGCATGTTCCCTCCCCTTTATTTGTTTTGTTAGATTTCTGTTATTTTGTGGTACATATGTATATAGAACCGCACAGGTTTATGTGAGTGTCTGGTCCTAGCCTTGTCACTACTTTGCCGGGATAGGCCGGTCACTTACCAGCACATGGGGTTGGTTGTGCTGATACTACACTTCAATGCATTTTTGCACAGGTCTAGGTTTTGAGCAGCAGTAACAGCAGTGGTTCGATAGAAGGATTTCATTTCCACGAGTTTGAGATAGCTTGCAGGCATCTGCAGGCTCGGCGTCTCTTCTTATGCTTTCATTTATACTGTAGTCTCATTGTGTCGAGACAGACATCTGTTATAATATTTTCTTTTAGACCATTATATGTAGTTATTCTTAGTGGTTTGTGAGTTTGTAACTCCACATCTTGGGTAGAGGATATTGTTGAGCAATTTACATAGGCTTATAAAATTAGACTTCCACAACTATTATTTTTATTATTATTCATGCTCGTAAATTGACAACAAGATGGTTTGCTTATGAAAATGGTGAGTAAATTGGCTTGCCTAGCTACCACGAGTAGGCGCCATCACGATCCGGATGGTGGAAAATCCGGATCGTGACAAGTTGGTATCAGAGCACTAGGTTACTTATGTATCACAACTCACGAACAAAGTTAGTAGAGTATAAGGGGTAGGTACGGAGACGTCTGTACTTGTTCCTCACAGTCTATTGAATTAGGAAAAATCTCTCATTTGTTCTTTCTTGTCGTGTGATTTGTGTCCTCAAATGCTGATTAAATTTCTACTCTGTTCTTTCATGGATGGCGAGAACATGCTCTTCTTTATCCGTTGACCAGCAGCTCAAGCCTCACGTAGCTCCCGCGAGGGGCAGAGGCCGAGGTCGCGCTGGAGGCCATGGTAGGGGCGGAGCTCAGCCCCAGGCGGCAGTTCTAGAAGTAGAGCCTCATATTGATAATGGTGAGGAGGTTCTAGTCGCAGCAGCTCCAGTGAGCCCAGCTCAGGTCCCAGGAGGGGTTGTGTTCACCCCGGATCTTCAGGATGCCCTAGTCCGGATAGCAGGCTTTATGGACAGTGTCGCCAGAGCAAGACTGCTACCAGTTGCACCAGCCACTTCTCAGGCTGGAGGAGGGGTTCAGACTCCTGATAAGTATATTTGTGAGTCAGTAGCTCCCCAGGCTTAGGCCCTAGTGGTTCAGCCCACGGTGGTAGCTCAGATAGGCACTACATCTCAGGCCGGAGATGGAACGACTATGTCTTCTAATGCTCTATAGAGACTTGATCGGTTCTCCAAGCTTTTTACCACCACCTTCAGCGGTGCTTCATCGAAGGATCCCTAGGACTTCTTATTCAGTTGCCACGAGATTCTCAGGAGTATAGAAATAGTGGAATCCAATGGGGTTGTTTTTTGCACTTTCAGACTTGCAGGATCCGCCAAGACTTGGTGGAGAGATTTCTGCTTATCTCGACCAGCAGTGTAACGACCCGGCCCGTCGTTACGGGAATTACCACCTTGTTACCTTGCATTTACATATATTATTCTTTTAAATCAGTATTAGAATATATCGGGTGAGTTAGGAGTGATTTGGATTGAAAATGAAACAAATAGCATGTTTGAAGAAAGCTTGAATATGAGAAGTCAACCAAGAGTTGACTATTGAGTTATAGTGCTCGGAACCGGATTCTGATGATTCGACTAGTTTTGGGGGATCATTTATGACTTAGGAGAGCAATCGAAATTGAATTCGGAGGTCCGGTGTAGTTTTAGGCTTGAATTGGCAAAGGTTGATTTTTGGCGAAAACCGGATGGTAGGTGATATTTTGATCCGGGGGTCGAAATGGAATTCTGACAATTTCTGTAGCTTCGTTATGTGATTTTGGATTTGTCTGCAAATTTTCAGGTCATTCGGACATCGTTTGATCGGGTTTTGGATTGAATGTTAGTGTTGAAAGTTTTGAAGAAACTTAGGCTTGAATTCGTGAGTAAATGGAGATTTTGATGTTTAGTATGGTGTTTTTATGATTGGAACAAGTCCGTATCATGTTTTGGAGTACGTTGGTGGTTTTCGTTGGGGTCCCGGGGGCCTCGGGATGATTTCGGACCATCAACCGGGCATTTGGACTTGGCAAAAATCTGCAGAAAAATTGCAGGTTCTGCCCAGGCATTTAAGCCTTCGCGTTCGCGTGGCAAGGGCCGCATTCGCGAAGGTCAAGCTAATCAGTGCATCGCGTTCGCGGTCGGGGTGTCGCGTTTGCGAAGGTTAAGAGAGAGTTGTTCAACGCGAACGCGTGAGAGCTCACGCGAACGCGTAGAACAAAATGTTCTGGCAGTGAATTTATATCACAGAACATAGGGGTTACGGGTTTACACCCCCAAAACATAATTTTGAGCCCTAGAGAGAAAAAAACTCGAGGAAATCACTGAGAAGTCATCGGGTATTCATCAGAGGTAAGATTCTTGACTCAAAAACATCATTTTATGGTAGAATTAACATCAATCTTCATGAAATTGGGTTGAAATCTTGAAGAAATGTGGCCTAAATATTGAAAACGGGATTTTTGGATTTGGAAGGCCATTTGAACTCCGATTTCGATAAATTTTATATGCACGGACTCGTGGCGAGATGAGGATCGCGTTGGTACTAATTTCGGAATTTTCCGAGCAGTGGTCCCGGGCTCGGATTTTACCAACTTAGTGTATTTATGCGAATTTCATGTAAATTGAAATGGGTTATGATTACTTGACCCGTATTTGATATAATTATTGTGGTTTGACTAGGTTCCACGCACGAGGGAGCTAAATTCAAAGGAAAAGGCATCGCGGACGAGTCTACGGCCGGCTAGAGGTGAGTAGTTTGTGTATATGGTAGCCTGAGGGTTCGAAACCCCGACTTAGCACATTGTGACGCTAGTAGGGCGTGGCTCGCACACCGTGGCAGGTGCGGGATTGATTGTGATTGGGGATTGAGACTTGGTCCATCCCGAAAATGAATAATATGTTATTAGTGTTGGAAATATACTGTATTTGATATATTTGTGGGCTGTAAGCCTTGTTTGGGGCCTTGTGCCGACTTGTAGTGTCCTTAGAGGACAATATTTATGTGATAGCTATATTTGCTTAAATCACTGATCTCAGTCCTAGAAATTGAAATCACATTATTGAAATGCTAAGTCACCGGCTTTTGCAAATTTAATAAAGTTAAAGTATTTTTCATAAATTATGAATTGAAAACTGAAATTAAGAAAAATGAACTGTTTTGTGACTTATCTGCTTATTGTGGACTGAGCATGAGATCGGGCTGCACGCCGCAGTGGTTGATATGAGGATCGGGCTGCACGCTGCAGCAGTATTGCGCTTGGGCTGTAGGAGCCCCTCCGGAGTCTGTACACACCCCCAGTGAGCGTCGTCGACGTTAAATTGGATCGGGCTACACGTCGTAGCGGTTATGTGCATTGCATTGCATCTTTATTTGTTAAATTACTCTATGGTAGCTGAATTGTACTGTTGATGCTAGTTCGTAGGAGATTCGGACTGTAGTGTAGCTTCATATTGTGGTATTCTGTGGATTTCTTATTTTCAGCTACTTGTATATATTTATTACTCACTGAGTACTTAGTACTCACCCCTACTCCCTGCACCTTTTGTGTGCAGACTCAGGTACTCAGGAGTAGTAGACAGGCATTTCCAGCATTTGCAGTGTCATTTCGAGTTGCTGAGGTAGCTGCCTACGTTCGCAGAACCTAGCATCTCCTCTCATTTCCAGTTGTTATTTGTATTTTGTATTCAGACTTGAGTATTTCTATATAATACTCTTTATTCCTGTTGGGTTTTGTTAGAGGTTTTAGACTTGCGACTCCGGATCTTTGGGAGTGTCAGTATTTTGTTCATTATTATTATTATTGGAGTTCTTAACACATATATTTTTTTTGGGTTGTCCATTTGGGACTGGTATTCGATGTAATTAGAAATGGTTGGTCTGGCTGGCCTAGCTTGATTGTCGGGCGCCATCACGACCGGATTTGGGTCGTGACAAGTTGGTATCAGAGTTCTAGGTTATTAGGACTCGCGAGTCATGAGCCGGTTTAGTAGGATTTCGCGGATCGGTACGTAGACGTCCGTATCTATCCTCGAAGGGCTACAGAAACTTTAGGAAAAATCTCATTTTCTTGGATTCATATCATGCGATCTGTGTTATCATGAAATTAAATTTTTCCATATTCTATTCTCTCGCAGATGGCGAGAACACGTGCTAGCGGACGTGGCGGACGACCACCATTGGCACCTACAGGCCGTGGTCGTGGTAGAGGTAGGGCAGCAGTGCCAGCACTTGTTGACCCACCAACTGACCAGACTCAGGGTCAGATTCCTGCACCAGTGGCCCAGGCTCAAGACCAGATTCCAGCGGCAAACGCTCCGGCAACTCAGGTTCAGGCACCGGCAGCGCCCATTGTGATACCGGGTCTTCAGGAGACCTTGACTCAGATCTTATCAGTGTGCACAGGTTTGGCTCAGGTAGTTGCAGCTACTGCTGCAGTATCTTCTTCACAGGCAGGGGGAGGAAATCAGACCCCTGTGGCTCACACACCCGAGCCAGTCCAGCCAGTTTCAGCCCGTTGCACCAGCTCCTGCTTATATGGTTCCAGCTATGCCCGACGATGAGCAGCGTCGTTTGGAGAGATTTGAGAGGCTACAGCCTCCGACATTCAGTAGTGCTGAGGGCGAGGACGCCCAGGGTTTTCTTGACAGATGTCAGCGCATGCTTCGCACCACGGGTATTCTAGAGTCCAGCGGTGTTTCATTCACCACTTTTCAGTTCACAGGTGCAGCATTTCAGTGGTGGGAGGATTTCGAGATGCGTAAGCCCGTTGGGGCAGTGCCCCTCACTTGGCAGCAGTTCTCCACGGTATTTTTGGAGAAGTATGTGCCTCAGTCTCAGAGAGAGGAGCTGCGACGTCAGTTCGAGTGGTTGAAGCAGGGAGACATGATGGTTAATCAGTATGAGATGAGATTCACACAGTTGGCCCGTCATGCCATGTGGATGGTTCCTACAGACAGAGAGAGGATTCGGAGATTTATTGATGGCCTTATTTATCCCATCCGCATATTGATGACCAGGGAGAGAGTTTCGACAGTTACCTTTGAGGAGGTGGTTGATGCGGCCCGTCACATTGAGACAGATCGCCGCAGAGAGCGGGAGGAGAAAGTAGCTAAGAGGCCTCGTGGTTCTGGAAGCTTCAGTGGTGCTCCATCTAGGGGCCAACCCCAGTATAACAAGGGTCGTTCTTTCAGGTCTCATCAGTCTGGACGTGCAGAGTCCAGTGGGGTTTCATCAGATCGTGGTCGTCAGGGCCATCAGGGTTATCAGGGTCAGCAGAACCATCAGCAGAGTCAGCCTGCACTGAGTGCTCTTCCAGCTCAGAGCTCTGCTCCTGTTTCCTCAGCACAGGATTCATCGGTAGCGAGGGGTCCTCAGCAGCCCCTTCTTCCATCTTCGGGCCGTTGTTTTGAGTGCGGTGATTTAGGCCATATCAGGAGAGAGTGTCCTCAGTGGCTTCGTAAGCGGTCTCAGCAGAGGGATCAGCCCTCGTCTTCTACTCCTGTTTCTTCAGCGCCAGCACAGTCGGCTAGGACTGGTGGCCAGGTATCCAGAGGTCGCCCTAGGGGTGAGGATCGTACTGGTGGAGGCCAGGCTCGTTTCTATGCTCTTCCGGATAGGAAGGATGCTAGTTCTTCAGATGCGGTTATTTCAGGTATTATCTCAGTCTGCCACAGGGATGCTTCTGTCTTGTTTGATCCCGGATCCACCTATTCTTATGTCTCTACTTATTTTGCACATCATTTGGGTATGACCCGTGGTATTCTTGCTTTGCCCGTACATGTGTCTACCCTAGTGGGGGATACTGTTGTTGTGGATCAGGTATATCGATCCTGTATTATTACTATTGGGGGTCCGGAGACCCGAGTTGATTTATTACTACCGGGCATGGTAGATTTCGATGTAATTCTAGGCATGGATTGGCTATCTCCTTACCATGCGATTCTGGACTGTCATGCCAAGACAGTCACACTAGCTATTCCAGATAATCCGAGGATCGAGTAGCGTGGCTTGACTGATTATGTGTCTGACAGGGTGATTTCTTATATAAAGGCCCAACGAATGATTGGCAAGGGTTGTTTATCTTATTTGGCCTTCATTAGAGATGTTGAGGCTGAGACACCCAGTCTTGATTCGGTCCCCATTGTGAGGGAGTTTTCGGATGTATTTCCAACAGACCTGCCGGGCATGCCACCCGATAGAGATATTGATTTTGGTATTAACTTGGTGCCGGGCACTCAGCCCATTTCTATTCCTCCCTATCGCATGGCACCAGCGGAGTTAAAGGAATTGAAAGAACAGCTTCAGGAACTCTTAGATAAGGGTTTCATTCATCCGAGTGTGTCACCTTGGGGTGCACCGGTGTTGTTCGTGAAGAAGAAAGATTGCACAATGAGAATGTGCATTGATTACAGGCAGCTGAATAAGGTAACAGTGAAGAATAAGTACCCATTGCCTCGTATTGAGGACCTATTTGATCAGCTCCAGGGAGCTAGTGTATTTTCTAAGATTGATCTTCGATCGGGCTATCATCAGTTGAAGATCAGGGACTCAGATATTATGAAGACAGCATTCAGAACGAGATATGGGAACAATGAGTTCCTGGTGATGTCTTTCGGGCTGACTAATGCCCCAACCGCATTCATGCACTTGATGAATAGTGTATTTCGGCCGTACCTTGATTCTTTTGTGATTGTGTTTATTGATGACATTCTGGTATATTCACGCAGCCAGGAGGAGCATGCACAGCATTTGAGGGTGGTATTGCAGAGGTTGAAAGAAGAGAAACTTTTTGCAAATTTCACTAAGTGTGAGTTCTGGCTTGATACTGTCGGTTTTCTGGGACATATAGTGTCCAGTGATGGTATTCGGGTTGATCCACAGAAGGTCGAGGCAGTGCAGAATTGGCCCAGACCTTCCTCAGCTACAGAGATTCGGAGTTTTCTCGGCTTGGCAGGCTATTATCGCCGGTTTGTTCAGGGTTTCTCATCTATTGCTTCACCGTCGACTAAGTTGACACAGAAGAATGCTCCATTTGTGTGGTCTGATGAATGCGAGGAGAGCTTCCAAAAGCTCAAAGAGGCTTTGACCACAGCTCCAGTACTTGTGTTGCCATCAGCCTCAGGGTCATATACGGTGTATTGTGATGCTTCTAGAGTTGGACTCGGTTGTGTGTTGATGCAGGAGGGTAGAGTTATTGCATATGCTTCTCGTCAGCTAAAGCCCCACGAGAAGAACTACCCTGTTCATGATTTGGAGTTAGCTGCTATTGTTCATGCCTTGAAGATTTGGAGGCATTACCTATATAGTGTATCTTGTGATGTATATACAGACCACCACAGCCTTTAGCATTTGTTTAAGCAGAGAGATCTAAAGTTGAGGCAGCGGAGATGGCTTGAGTTGCTTAAAGACTATGATATTACTATTTTGTATCATCCCGGGAAAGCCAATGTAGTGGCTGATGCATTGAGCCGGAAGGCTATTAGTATGGACAGTTTGGCATATATTCCAGTTGGGGAGAGACCCCTAGCAGTTGATGTTCAGGCGTTAGCTAATCAGATGGTGAGGCTGGATATTTCTGAGCCCAGTCGGGTGATGGCCTGTATAGTAGCTCGTTCTTCTTTATATGATCGTATTCGAGAGCGCCAGTATGATGATCCACACTTACTTGTCCTTAAGGATATAGTTCAGCATGATGATTCCAGAGATGTCACTATTGATAGTGATGGTGTATTATGGATTCAGGGCCGGATATGCGTGCCCAATGTTGATGGCCTTCGTGAGTTGATATTGGAGGAGGCCCACAGTTCGCGGTATTCTATTCATCCAGGAGCCGCGAAGATGTATCAGGATTTGAAGCAGCATTACTGGTGGAGAAAGATGAAGAAAGATATTGCGAGCCATGTGGCTCGGTGTCTAAACTGTCAGCAGGTCAAGTATGAGCATCAGAGACCTGGTGGTGTATTCCAGCGTATTGATATTCCGGAGTGGAAGTGGGAAAGAATAACTATGGACTTTGTTAGTGGACTCCCTCGGACAGCGAGGAAGTTTGATTCAGTTTGGGTGGTGGTGGATAGGTTGACCAAGTCAGCTCACTTTATCCCAGTGTGTAGTACTTATTCCTCAGAGCGGTTGGCAGAGATATTCATCCATGAGATAGTAAGATTGCATGGAGTTCCCATTTCTATTATATCATACAGAGGTACCCAGTTCACTTCTCAGTTCTAGAGGACATTTCAGTGAGAGTTGGGTTCACAGGTAGAGCTGAGCACAGCATTTCATCCACAGACGGATGGACAGTCTGAGCATTCTATTCAAATATTGGAGGACATGTTGCGTGCTTGTGTCATTGATTTTGGTGGTTCATGGGCTGATTATTTGCCTCTTGCGGAGTTTTCTTATAATAATAGCTATTAGTCCAACATTCAGATGGCACCGTATGAAGCTTTATATGGGAGGCGGTGTAGGTCTCCAGTCGGTTGGTTCGAGCCCGGCGAGGCTAGGTTGTTGGGGACAGAGTTAGTCCAAGATGCCTTAGACAAGGTGAAGGTGATTCAGGAGAGACTTCGCACAGCTCAGTCGCGTCAGAAACGTTATACGGACCGGAAGGTCCGAGATGTGTCTTATTCAGTAGGTGAGAAGGTGTTGCTAAAGGTTTCGCCTATGACGGGCATTATGAGGTTTGGAAAGAAAGGAAAGTTGAGCCCAAGGTTTATCGGACCTTTTGAGGTGCTTAGGAAAGTTGGGGAGGTGGCCTATATGCTTTTCTTACCACCCAGCTTGTTGGGAGTTCACCCGGTGTTCCATGTATCTATGCTCCGGAAGTATGTCGGAGACCCGTCTCATGTGTTGGACTTCAGCACGATACAGCTAGATGAGGATTTGACTTATGATGTGGAACCAGTAGCCATTTTGGGTCGACAGGTTCGTAAGCTGAGATCCAAGGACATAGCTTCAGTGAAAGTGCAGTGGAGAGGTCGTCCCGTGGAGGAAGCAACTTGGGAGACCGAGCAGGAAATGCGGAGCAGTTATCCACACTTGTTTGATGCTCCAGGTATGTTTCTTAACCCGCTCGCGGACGAGCGTTTGTTTAAGTTGGGGAGAATGTAACGACCCGGCCCGTCGTTATGGGAATTACCACCCCGTTACCTTGCATTTACATATATTATGCTTTTACATCAGTATTAGAATATATCAGGTGAGTTAGGAGTGATTTGGATTGAAAATGAAACAAATAGCATGTTTGAAGAAAGCTTGAATATAAGAAGTCAACCAAGAGTTGACTATTGAGTTATAGTGCTCGGAACCGTATTCTGATGATTCGACTAGTTTCGGGGGATCATTTATGACTTAGGAGAGCAATCGAAATTGAATTCGGAGGTCCGGTGTAGTTTTATGCTTGAATTGGCGAAGGTTGATTTTTGGCGAAAACCGAATGGTAGGTGATATTTTGATCCGGGGGTCGGAATGGAATTCCGACAATTTTTGTAGCTTCGTTATGTGATTTTGGATGTGTCCTGCAAATTTTCAGGTCATTCGGACATCGTTTGATCGGGTTTTGGATTGAATGTTAGTGTTGAAAGTTTTGAAGAAACTTAGGCTTGAATTCGTGAGTAAATGGAGATTTTGATGTTTAGTATGGTGTTTTTATGATTGGAACAAGTCCGTATCATGTTTTGGAGTACGTTGGTGGTTTTCGTTGGGGTCCCGGGGGCCTCGGGATGATTTCGGACCATCAACCGGGCATTTGGACTTGGCAAAAATCTGCAGAAAAACTGCAGGTTCTGCCCAGGCATTTAAGCCTTCGCGTTCGCGTGGCAAGGGCCGCGTTCGCGAAGGTCAAGCTAATCAGTGCATCGCGTTCGCGGTCGGGGTGTCGTGTTCGCGTAGGCCAGGGGTGTTGAGCATCGCGATCGCGTTCCTTGGGTCGCGTTCGCGTAGGCTCGTGGGAGTGTGGTTCGCGTTCGCGGGAGGTGTATCGCGAACACGTAGAAGGAATTTGGGCGGCTGGGAGTTTGAGCATCGTGAACGCGTGGTTGGCGTCGCGTTCACGAAAGGTAGCTGGAAGTGAGCATCGCGAACGCGCGGCTGGCGTCGCCTTCGCGAAGGGTAAGAGAGAGTTGTTCATCGCGAACGCGTGAGTGCTCACGCGAACGCGTCGAACAAAATGTTCTGGCAGTGAATTTATATCACAGAACAGAGGGGTTACGGGTTTACACCCCCAAAACATAATTTTGAGTACTAGAGAGAAGAAAACTCGAGGAAATCACTGAGAAGTCATCGGGTATTCATCGGAGGTAAGATTCTTGACTCAAAAACATCATTTTATGGTAGAATTAACATCAATCTTCATGAAATTGGGTTGAAATCTTGAAGAAATGTGGCCTAAATATTGAAAATGGTATTTTTGGATTTGGAAGGCCATTTGAACTCTGATTTCGATAAATTTTATATGCACGGACTCGTGGCGAGATGAGTCGCGTTGGTACTAATTTCGGAATTTTCCGAGCAGTGGGCCCGGGGTCGGGTTTTACCAACTTAGTGTATTTATGTGAATTTCATGCAAATTGAAATGGGTTATGATTATTTGACCCGTATTTGATATAATTATTGTGGTTTGACTAGATTCCACGCACGAGGGAGCTAATTCAAAGGAAAAGGCATCGCGGACGAGTCTCCGGCCGGCTAGAGGTGAGTAGTTTGTGTATATAGTAGCCTGAGGGTTCGAAACCCCGGCTTAGCACATTGTGACGCTAGTAGGGCATGGCTCGCACACCGTGGCAGGTGCGGGATTGATTGTGACTGGGGATTGAGACTTGGTCCATCCCGGAAATGAATAATATGTTATTAGTGTTGGAAATACACTGTATTTGATATATTTGTGGGCTGTAAGCCTTGTTTGGGGCCTTGTGCCGACCTGTAGTGTCCTTAGAGGACAATATTTATGTGATAGCTATATTCGCTTAAATCACTGATCTCAGTCCTAGAAATTGAAATCACATTATTGAAATGCTAAGTCACCGGCTTTTGCAAATTTAATAAAGTTAAAGTATTTTTCATAAATTATGAATTGAAAACTAGAATTAAGAAAAATGAACTGTTTTGTGACTTATCTGCTTATTGTGGACTGAGCATGGGATCGGGCTGCACGCCGCAGTGGTTGATATGAGGATCGGGCTGCACGCCGCAGCAGTATTGCGCTTGGGCTGTAGGAGCCCCTCCGGAGTCTGTACGCACCCCCAGTAAGCACCGTCGACGTTAAATTGGATCGGGCTACACGCCGTAGCGGTTATGTACATTGCATTGCATCTTTATTTGTTAAATTACTCTGTGGTAACTGAATTGTACTGTTGATGCTAGTTCGTAGGAGATTCGGACTGTAGTGTAGCTTCATATTGTGGTATTCTGTGGATTTCTTATTTTCAGCTACTTGTATATATTTATTACTCACTGAGTACTTAGTACTCACCCCTACTCCCTGCACCTTTTGTGTGCAAACTCAGGTACTCAAGAGCAGTAGACAGGCATTTCCAGCGGTTGTAGTGTCATTTCGAGTTGCTGAGGTAGCTGCCTACGCTCGCAGAACCTAGCATCTCCTCTCCTTTCAAGTTGTTATTTGTATTTTGTATTCAGACTTGAGTATTTCTATACAATACTCTTTATTCCTGTTGGGTTTTGTTAGAGGTTCTAGACTTGCGACTCCGGATCTTTGGGAGTGTCAGTATTTTGTTCATTATTATTATTATTGGAGTTCTTAAACTCATATATTCTTCTTGGATTGTCCATTTGGGACTGGTATTCGATGTAATTAGAAATGGTTGGTCTGGCTGGCCTAGCTTGATTGTTGGGCGCCATCACAACCGGATTTGGGTCGTGACAAGTAGGGTCCCCAGTTTTGACATGGGATCAGTTTGCAGAGCTATTCTTGGAGAAGTTTCTCCCCGTTACTCAGCGGGATGCACTTCAGAGGTAGTTTGAGCGCCTCCAAAAGGGCTCCATGACCGTTACACAATACGAGACTAGATTTATGGATTTGGCACGACATGTAGTTGTGGTTCTCCCTTTACAGCGGGAGAGGGTCCGCAAGTTCATTGATAGGTTGATTCAGCCGGCCCGCAGAGTTGAGATGGCCCTTACTCGGGGAGGTGGTCATGCTTCAGACAAAAGGCCTTGTCATTCTGGCAGATTCAGTGGTACCTCATCTGGAGGCAGAGATTCTTATGACAGGGGCTAGTCTTCTAGGCCTTTTCAATCAGCTCTCCAGGCTTCACATGGTGGTTTAGGTGATCGTGGTTTTCGTGAGCAGTATTCAGATCAGTAGCCCATCAGTGCTCAGCCTCTTTAGATTGTTCGTGGTGGTCATTCGGGCTGTCAGGGTTAGTAGTCGCAGCAGCCGAGGTCTTGTTATAGTTGTGGTAACCTCGGTCACATTGTTAGGTTTTGTGCTCGAGCATCGGGCGGTTCTCAATATCAGGGTCCTCGCCCCATGATTCAAGCCCCAACTGACATACAGCCTGCCCAGCCAGCCAGGGGCGGGGGTAGGGATTGTAGAAGTGGAGGTCGAGACCGTAGAGTTGGAGGCCATCCTTCCAGAGGCAGAGGTCAGCCGGTGGATGACCATCATAGAGACATAGTTCAGGGAGGTGGTGCTGATCCCCGATTTTATGCTTTGTCAGCCAAGCCAGAGGCAAAGGCGTCAGATGCTGTGATCACAGGTACCATTCTAGTTTGCGATAGAGATGCTTCAGTACTATTTGACCCTGGGTCTACATATTCATATGTGTCTTCCTACTTTGTACCATGCCTGGTCGTGCCTAACTATGCCCTGGACATTCCTATTTATGTGTCTACGCAAGTGGGTGACTCTATAATAGTCGACCGGGTACATCATTTATGCGTGGTTGTGTTTGAGGGACTGGAGACCCGTGTTGATTTATTACTGTTAGATATGGTAGACTTTGATTTTATATTTGGGATGGATTGGTTGTCTTTGTATCATGCTAACCTAGATTACCACGCAAATATCGTGACCTTGTCTTTGCTAGAATTACCCCTACTAGACTGGAAAAGGGACCCCAGGTCACGCCATCCGCAATGTTATTTCATATGTTAAGGCTCAACGCATGGTCGAGAAGGGGTTCTTAGCTTATTTGGTGTATGTTCGCGACTCCAATGCAGAAGTTCCTTCTATTGACTTGGTTCCTATTGTACGGGAGTTTCTCGAGGTTTTTCCTTCAGACCTACCGAGTATGCCACCAGACAGAGATATTGACTTCTGTATTGATCTGGCACTGGGCACTCAATCTATTTCTATTGCGCTGTATCGCATGGCCCCGCCAGAGTTAAATGAGTTAAAAGATCAATTGCAAGACTTGATAGAGAAGGTATTTATCAGGCCTAGTGTTTATCCTTGGGGTGCGCCGGTGTTCGATATTGATGTGTATTGATTACCTGTAAGTAAACAAAGTGACGATAAAGAATAAGTATCTATTGTCGAGGATTGATGATTTGTTTGGCCATCTCCAGGGAGCAAGGGTGTTCTCAAAGATAGACTTGAGGTCTGGCTACCATCAGTTGAAGATTATGGCATCTGATATTCCTAAGATAGCATTTCGCACTCGGTATGGGCACTACGAGTTCTTAGTCATGTCTTTCGGGTTGACCAATGCCCCGGCAATATTTATGGAGTTGATGAACCGAGTGTTCAGGCCTTATCTAGATTTGCTCATGATAGTTTTTATAGACGATATCCTGGTATACTCCCGCTGCCAGGAAGAGCACGAGCATAACCTTAGAGTGGTTCTTCAGACTCTGAAGTATAATCAGCTATATGCTAAGTTTTCAAAATGCGAGTTCTAGTTGGGTTTGGTTGCATTCCTGGGTCATATTGTATCAATAGAGGGTACTCAGGTAGACCCAAAGAAGATTGAGGCAGTCAAGAATTGGCCGCGACCAGCTTTAGTGACCGAGATTCAGGGTTTCTTGGGGTTAGCAGGTTACTACTGTCGGTTCGTAGAGGGGTTCTCTTCTATTACAGCCCTGATGACCAGGTTGACCCAGAAGGGTGCCCAGTTCTAGTGGTCAGATGAGTGCGAGGCGAGCTTTCAGAAGCTCAAGATAGCTCTGACTACGGCACTAGTGTTGATTCTACCCATGAGTTCAGGGCCTTACACAGTATATTTTGATGCATCCCGTACTGGGATTGGAGTGGTATTAATGCAGGATGGCAAGGTTATTGCATATGCTTCGAGATAGTTGAAAATCCATGGGAAGAATTATCCAGTTTATGACTTAGAGTTGGCTGCGGTTGTTCATGCCTTGAAAATTTGGAGGCGTTATCTATATGGTGTGGCGTGTGAGGTATACACGGACGACAAAAGTCTTCAGTACTTATTAAAGCAAAAGGAATTAAATGTACGGCAGAGGAGATGGTTAGAGTTGCTGAAAGATTATGATGTTACTATCTTATATTACCCAGGTAAGGATAATGTGGTGGCCGATACGTTGAGTAGAAAGTCTGCCAGCATGGGTAGTCTCACTTATATTTTGGTCAGCCAGAGATCGCTTGCTCTAGATGTTCAAGCCTTAGCCAATCGATTCGTGAGATTAGATATTTATGAGCCTAGCAGAGTGTTGGCTTGCACGGTCGCTCGTTCTTCTCTATTGGAGCGTATCCATGATAGGCACTTTGATGATTCCCATTTTTGTGTCATGAGAGACACTGTGCAGCGAGGAGGTGCTACGAAGGTAACCTTAGATGATGACGGGGTGTTGAGATTTCATGGGCGAGTTTGTGTGCCCGATGTTGATGGGATTCGAGAGTTGATCTTAGCGGAGACCCATAGTTCATGGTATTTTATTCACCCGGATGTCGCGATGATGTATCAGGATTTGCGGCAGTATTGGTGGCGTAGGATGAAAAAAGACATTGTTGCATATGTCACTCGGTGTTTAAATTGTTATCAGGTCAAATATGAGCACCAGAGACCTGGTGGTGTGTTTTAGAGAATTGAGATGGATTTAATTGTGTTTTAGCAGATTATAAAGGATTTCATTATTGGACTTCCATTATCTCGGAAGAAATTTGATGTTATTTAGGTTATTGTTGATAGGCTAACCAAGTCAGCTCATTTCATTCCAGTAGCAGTCTCCTATTCATCTGAGAGGTTAGCGAAGATTTATACTTGGGAGATTGTTCGTCTTCATGGGGTGCCAATATCTATTATCTCAGATCGGGTACCTCGCACTTCTGGAGAGCTCCAGTTGGAGTTAGGCACCTAGGTTCAGTTGAGCACAATATTTCATCCTCAGACGGACGGTCAGTCCGAGCGGACTATTTAAATTTTAGAGGATATGCTCTGAGCTTGCATCATTGACTTTGGAGGCTCATGGGACCAGTTTTTTATCTTAGTAGAGTTCGCCTACAACAACAGCTACCAGTCTAGCATTCAGATGGCCCCATATGAAGCGTTGTATGGTAGGTGATGTCGGTCTCCAGTCGAATGGTTTGAGCTGGAAGAGGCTGGGTTGTTGGGTGCTGCCCTAGTTCAAGAGGCCTTAGATAAGGTCAAGATTATTCAGGAGAGGTTGCGTTCAGCTCAGTCTTGACAAAAGAGTTATGCAGATCAGAAGGTCCGAGATGTAGATTTTACGGTTGGTGAGCAGGTATTGCTCCGGGTGTCGCCTATGAAGGGCGTGATGAGGTTCAGAAAGAAGGGAAAGCTTAGCCCCATGTACATTGATCCATTTGTGATTCTGGATCGAGTGGGAGATGTGGCTTATAGACTTGCATTGCCACCTAGCTTATCAGCCGTGCATCCAGTTTTTCATGTATCTATGCTTCAGAGGTATCACGGCGATCCTACGCATGTGTTAGGCTTCAGTACTGTCCAGTTGGACAAGGATCTATCTTATGAGGAGGAGCCGGTAGCTATTCTAGACCGGCAAGTTCGACAGTTGAGGTCGAAGAGCTTTCCTTCCGTGCGTGTTCAGTGGACAGGTCAGCCTCCTGAGGCATCGACCTAAGAATTCGAGTCTGATATGCGGAGCCGTTATCCATATTTCTTCCCCGACTCAGGTACTTCCTTCTCTTGTCCGTTCGAGGACGAACAATTATTTTAGAGATGGAGGATGTGATGACCCAAAGGGTCATCACCTTTTTTCGTCATCTGTTCCGTGCTTCCAAGGCCTTGAAACCTTATTTTATGTTGCCTCAATTTGCGTGCGTAGTCCGAGCGCGTAGACAGAAAATTTTTATGTGGAATATGTGAATTCTGTGAAAAATTTGAAGAATTTTGATATTAATATGATAATAGTTGACTTTGGTCAACATTTTTGGTAAACGTACCCTGACCCGAGATCGCACTATTTCGGAAGGTCCGTAGAAAAATATGGGACTCAGGCATGTGCCCGGAGTCGAAATCTGAGGTCTAGAACCTAGGTAACAGATTTTTTCTGTTAAATTATATTTTAAAATTATGAAGGAAAATAAAATTCTGACGCCTGGTACAAGTGTTATATATTGTTTAAGCGCTTCCTGTAAAGTTTGATCGAAATCGCATGTCGTTTGACGTGTTTTGGACTATAAGTTCCAAGTTTGAAAGTTATGAAGTTTAGAAGGAAAATCATGATCCTAGAAGCTTGATTCTATGTAAACGATGTTATTTTGGCGATTTGATCGCTCGAGCAAGTTCGTGGTATGTTTTGAGGTTATGAGCATGTTTGGTTTGGAGCCCCGAGGGCTCGGGTGAATTTTGGATAGGTCACGAGAGCATTTTTGAAGTTTACCACAGCTGGTGTTTTTTCGAGCTGATATCTTCGCAATTGCGAAGAAATGTTTCGCAAATGCGAATTCGCAATTGCGAAGTCCCCATCGCAAATGCGAAGCAAGGGAAGGGTGGACAGGATCGCAAATGCGATAAATTGCTTCGCAAAAGCGAAGTCTGATGAATTGGGCAGGGGTCGCAAATGCGACGCCCATGGTCGCAAATGCAAAAAGCCCAGATCGCAAAAGCGATAAATACTTCGCAAATGCGAAGTCTGCGCCCAGGCCTGTCAAGTTCGCAATTGCGAACCTAAGTTCGCAAATCCCATATTCGCACATGTACAATTTTATACTTCTTCGAATTTAAATCCACTTTTCACCATTCTTTCAAAACCCAAAATCTCATAGGCGATTTTTCAAGAGCAACTTCATCTCAAATCACTTGTAAGTCTATTATCACTCAATTCTCTCGACTTTTAACATCATTAATTATGTTTTCCATTTGAAATCAAGAATTTTCGTGGGCTAAATTAGTGTTTTGGGTAGAACCTAGATTTTCCATAAATTGGGGATTTGAGATACGATTTCAAAACAAATTATATATTTGAACTCGTGAGTGAATGGGTAATTGGATTTTAGTTCGAACCCCGAGTTTCGAACACGTGGGCCTGGGGGAATTTTGGGAATTTTTGAGTAAAACTTTGGGAAAACTATTTTTATGCATTCAAACCAATTCATCTAGTATTTATTAAAGTAATTGAATAAATTGTGATTAGATTCGAGCGAGCTGGAGGTTGGATTATGAGGTAAAGAAATAGTTGAAGTTTAAGCAGACTTGAGGTAAGTGTTTGATCTATCCTAGTTTGAGGAAATAGTATTAGAGTATAATAATTTGCTATTTGCTAAATGATCAAGTGCGGTGTATAGGTGTGGTGATGAGTGTTTATACACCGGAGCCTAGCATGACCGTGAGTCGTTGTTGGTACATGTTGTGAACTAATGTAGAACTCTCCTAAGCTAAATTATGATTTGCTATAAATGTGAAGAGTTCGAGAATAAATTGTGAAATATTGATATTTTCGAGCGTTGGCTCGAATGATAAATATTATTGAAGTAAAGTTGAAAGTTATTGTTATTGTTCCCTTGCCGAGACCTTATTGTTGTTGTTGTTACTTCCTTGCCGGGATGGTAGTTGTTATTTATTTTATTCTTCTTGCCCATTTGGTTGTGACTACTGTTTGGGTGAGGAAGAGTGATGTTGCATGAAGGGTCATTCCGTGCTATTTTTATTATATTTGCACAAAGGTTCATTCTGTGTCATGTTTTCACTACTTATGCATGAAGGAACATTCAGTGCCATTGTTGAATATATTTGCACGAAGGGTCATTCCGTGCCATGAATGAGAGAATGAGAGTAAAAGCACGAAGGGTGATACCGTGCAGTTTTATATGATTGTTTCGGTGAGAATGTGAGCAAAAGCATGAAGGGTGATGTCGTGCACTTTTATATGATTATTTGGGTGAGAATGAGAGTAAAAGCACGAAGGGTGATGTCATGCACTTTTATATGATTGTTTGGGTGAGGATGAGAGTAAAAGCACGAAGTGTGATGCTGTGCAACTATTAAAATTCTTATTTTATGATAATTATTGTTGCGCTATGTTCTATTACATTAATGAATTGTATATATTCATATGTACTCCACATAGCATGTTCCCTCCCCTTTATTTATTTAGTTAGTATTTCTGTTGTTTTGTGGTAAATATGTATATAGAACTGTACAAGTTTATATGAGTGTCTGGTCCTAGCCTTGTCACTACTTCGTTGGGATTGGCCGGGCACTTATCAGCACATGGGGTCGGTTGTGCTGATACTACACTTCTGTGCATTTTTGCACAGCTCCAGGTTTTGAGCAGCAGCAGCAGTAGTTCGATTGCGGGATTTCATTACCACAAGACTGAGGTAGCTTGTAGGCGTCCGCAGGCCCGACGTCTCTTCTTATGCTTTTATTTATCGTGTAGTCTCATTGTGTTGAGACAGACATCTGTTATATTTTCTTTCAGACCATTATATGTAGTTATTCTTAGTGGTTCACGAGTTTGTGACTCCACATCTTGAGTAGAGGATATTGTTGAGCAATTTCATTTATTTAAGTCTTATAAAATTAGACTTTCGCAGCTATTATTTTTATTATTATTCATGCTAGTAAATTGAAAACATGATGGTTTGCTTATAAAAATGGTGAGTAAATTGGCTTGCCTAGCTACCATGAGTAGGCACCATCACGATCCTGATGGTGAAAAATCCAGGTCGTGATACTAAAGCTCATCAAACCTTCAAAGAAAAAATTATTCCTTAGAAAAATGAGACTTTTGGTGATATCTTTAAGAAAAAAAGAATTCTAATCCAAATATCTCCTAAGTTCCACTCCAGTCCTTTTTAATGAATGTGGAAACTTCTCTCAAACAAGAATATAATGCCATTTTATAAATGGAGATAGATTTTTGGAAGCTTGGTTCTAGAATTAATTGGTGTAATGATGGTAATGCAAACATTCGCTTTTTTCATAGCACGACTACTAATACGAAAAGAGTGAATTCTATTCTGTATTTTAAAGATGCTAATGGAAATTGGATAACTGATGCTAAAGCCATCTTAGAGCATACTTGTAACTACTTTAGGGATTCCTATAAGACCTCTAAAATAAGTACCAAGTGGTCAAATTTCAACAATATATCTTTCCCCTCTAATACTATTGATCTATCCACCCTTGATATACCCTTTACAAAAAGAGGAAGTTAGAAAAGCTATTTTTTCCTTCAAGCCTTTTAAAGCTCCGGGTCGAGATGGGAATCACCCTTTTTTTTTTTACCAAAAGTATTGGAATATAGTTGGATAATTTCTGCCACAAATCTTTTCAATCCCAAACCCTTCCAAAAGGTATCAATTATACTTACTTGTGCCTTATTCCGAAAATTGATAATGCCGCTGACCTAAAATATTTTAGACCTATAGGGCTTTGTAATATTGTTTACAAGATTATTACTAAAATCTTGGTTAATAGACTTAAATAATTTCTTCCCACCATTATCAGCCCTACGCAGTCTAGTTTTAAAAAAAAATAGAAGAGCTGTGATAATACTACAGTTATTCAAGAGATCATTAACAATATGTCTTCTACAAAGAGCTCTAAATACGATATGTTAAAATATGATCTACAAAAAACTGTTGATAAGTTAGAATGGGACTTTATTCACAAAACTTTAGTCTACTTTCATTTCCTTCCAAAAATTACTAAGTTTATAATGCACTTTATTTGCACTAGCAATATTAGTATTCTAGTAAATGGTACAAAGACTAATTTTTTTAGCCCTAGTAGAGATATCCGTCAAGGGAATCCTATGTCTCCTTACATTTTAATTCTATGTACAACAACAACAACAACAACTACCCAGTATGTTCCCACAAAGTGGGGTCTGGGGAGGGTAATACGTACACCGGCCTTACCCCTACCCGAAAGGGTAGAGAGGCTGTTTCCGGCCGACCCTCGGCTCAGAAAAAGAGAGAGAAAATCAACAAACTAAACAAAACAAAACAAAACAATGTTAGTAAATCCGGGATAAATCAAATAAATAATTATCTAAACATAAAATCAAAAGTAGAATGACATGCAATAATACCAATCGGTTACTACCATAAGAGGCACAATACAATACATTAATTAACTATAGAGATCGCTACCAAACCCCACTCAGCCCCTAACCGAAGTACTAAGAATTCTAGAAGGCCCTACCCTACAACCCTAATACTAGACCTCCAAACTTTCCTATCAAGGGTCATGTCCTCGGAAATCCCCATTCTAGCCATATCCTGCCTAATCACCTCACCCCAATACCTCTTAGGCCTCCCTCTCCCTCGACTCGCGCCAACCACCGCCAGTCGCTCACAACTCCTCACCGGTGCATCAGGGCTTCTCCTCCGCACATGCCCAAACCACCCTGAGTCTCGCTTCTCGCATCTTCTCATTCACTGGGACCACCCCCACCTTCTCCCGAATAACTTATAGACTATCTAGTAGATACATTAAGGTGGGATCCCATAAGAATTAGTCCCTACTTCTCACATCTTTTATTTGCTGACAATCTTACATTAATGGGAAAAGCTAATAACAAAACGGGAAATTTTATTCACCAATGTCTAAATTTATTTATGAACGAAACTGGGCTGTCTATAACTATTAGAAGTCTAGAATATTTTTTCTAAATATAGCCCTCATGACATTACTAATCACCTAGCTAATCTCTTTAATATAAGAGCTAGTTTTGAATTTGGAAAATACCTTAGATTTTCCATTCTTATCTCAAGCCTAAGTCTAAGGATTTTCAAATTGTTGTTGATAATATGCGCGCTAAACTATCCCTCTGGAAAACTAATATCCTTAACATTGCGGGTAGAACCACCTTAGCATCCTCTATTTTAAATGCTATGCCCTCTCATGTTATGCAGTACACTTTTCTCCCTAAGAAGGTTCTAAGACAAATAAATAAAATTCAAAGAGATTTCATTTGGGGTAGTATGAATTCTAAGAGAAGAATTCACTTAGTCAATTGGAACACTGTAAAATTAGAAAGAAGCTTAGGAATTCATTCTGCGAAGGATAAGAATTGGGTGCTTCTTACTAGCATTAGTTGGCGTCTTATAAACTCTCCTAGCCACCCCTGGGATCAGCTTATTGCTAGTAAATATGCAAATAGGAGAAATACTTCTCATTGTTCCTTCATATGGATAGCCATTAGGAAAAAGTATAATTTACTTTCTAAAGGATTGTTATGGCATCCTACCATCAAATCAAATATGGAAATTTGGTCAAATAGATTGATCCAACATTCCCCTGCCCTTAGGAACTGTATTCAAGGTCCTTTTAATAAATCTGACATATCTGTGTGTTTTAATAATATTATTAGCAATGGACTTGTCAAAAAATTCTTTTGATCTCCCTCATTACCTTATTACCAAGATCAAGGCTACCCCTACTCTTGATATGTCTATTGCTAAAGACCTCATAATCGGGGACTCCAATACCAATGGTATCTTTTCTACGAAATCTTACTACAATCTTTTAGAAGACCATCATACCTCTAACCTTGATAAGAAGATTGCCTTTAACTGGATTTGGGATCTTCATTGTCCTATTAAAATAAAGTTCTTCCTTTGACAGTGTATACACAAAAAAATTCCCTGTAGATCCTATCTTTTACATATTGGTATCAATATTGATCCCATATGCCCTATGTACAAACAAGGAACGAAGGATGCAACTCACATTTTCTTTCTATGCCTAAAAGCCACTCGTTTTTGGTCCAGCATTGGCCTTATATAACTTATACTAGAAGTGAGTCTAACTGTTTAAATTATCTAAGGCATGTTCAAAGTTCTGCATATCACCATCCATCCTTGGATGAGTATTCTCCCCTTTCGATTTGGAACCTGTGGAAAAATAGGAATAATAATAATATTAATAATTTAAATCTGGATATAAACCCTATACAAATTTTTAGCCAAACATGAGAATTCCTTTTTGTCATTGAAAAAATTTCCCTACATAAATCTTTTACCTCGATAAGCATGTAACGACCCGGCCCGTCGTTACGGGAATTATCACCCCGTTACCTTGCATTTGCATATATTATGTTTTTAAAACAGTATTAGAGTATATCGGGTGAGTTAGGAGTGATTTGGATTGAAAATGAAACAAATAGCATGTTTGAAGAAAGCTTGAATATGAAAAGTCAACCAAGAGTTGACTATTGAGTTAGAGTGCTCGGAATCGGATTCCGATGATTCGGTTAGTTCCGGGAGGTGATTTGTGACTTAGGGGAGCGATCGGAATTGAATTTGGAGGCCCGGTGTAGAAATAGGCTTGAATTGGCTAAGGTTGAATTTTGGCGAAATCCGAACGGTAGGTGAGATTTTGATCCGGGGGTCGGAATGGAATTCCGACAATTTCTGTAGCTCCGTTAGGTGATTTTGGATGTGCCTGCAAAATTTCAGGTCATTCGGACATCGTTTGGTCGGGTTTTTGATCGAATGTGTAATTCGGAAAGTTTTAAGAAATTTAGGCTTGAATCCGTGTGTAATTGGTGATTTTGATGTTTAGTATGGTGTTTTTATGGTTGGAATAAGTTCGTATCATGTTTTGGAGTATGTTGGTGGTTTTCGTTGGGGTCCCGGGAGTCTCGGGATGAATTCGGGGGTCCAAACGGACCATTGTTGAAAGAAAAGAGAAAAATCTGGTTGCTGTCATAACCTCAGCAGACAATTGCTCTCCGCGATCGCGGGGATGGGGATGCGATCGCGTAGAGTGGGGAGATAAGGCATCGCGATCGCAGGGTAAGAGTCGCGATCGCGTAGAATTGATCGGGTGTTGATCGCGATCGCAGGCCAATATTCGCGATCGCGTAGAAGAGGAAAGGGGTCCAGGAGAAATATGCTACGCGATCGCAGGAGTGAATGATGCGATCGCGTGAGGCAGGGTGTCTGTGCTTCGCGATCGCGTGAAGTAAGTCGCGATCGCGTGAGGCCGTGAATTTGAGCATCGCGATCGCGTGAGGAAGATCGCGATCGCGTAGGGTAAAATCGTCTGGCAGTGAATTAAAATCACAGAGCAGAGGGCATACGGGTTCATTAACCCAAAACTCCATTTTTGAGTTCCAAGAGGAGAAATTGACGGGAGATTGCTGGGAAATCATCGGGGTTTCGTTGGAGGTAAGTTTTGTGGCTTAATTACATCATTTTAACATGAAATCCTTGGTTAATTCCCTGTAAATGGAAGATTAATTGTGGGTTTGAGCCCTAAGCCTAAATTGAAGAAAAACAAGGATTTGAGTAGGCAAATGGAGTCCGATTTTGGTAAAATTGATATGCTTAGACTCGTATTGAGATGAGGGTTCCGAATATGTGACTTTCGTGATTTTTCGACAAGCGTACCGAAAGTCGGGTTTTGACAACTTTGGGAATTTTGATGTAAATTGAGCTATATTGATTGGGTGTCGTCCCATTGGCCTAATTTGTTGTGTTTCTACTGTATTTGATCAGATTCTACGCGTGCGGAGCTTGATTCTCGTGGCAAGGGCATTGCGGAGTAGTCGTCACGTCGTATTGAGGTGAGTAATAGATGTGGGTGATGACCAGCGGGTTCGAAACCCCGGTATACCACTTTGTGACGCTGTATAGCGGCGAGACACGCACACTCTTGAGAGTGCGGGGTCGATCATGAACTGGAGACTATATATTAGTCCAACCTGTTGATACTGTATTATTGGCTATTCTAGAGCCGTCGAATCTCCTTCTCGGATGGTTGCATATATATATATTGTGATAATGGCCACTCTTGAGCCGTTGAACCCCTTCTTGGGCGGTTGAGTATACATGTGGGCCGTGAGCCAGTTGTTGGATCCCGCGAGGATCGTTATCATTGTCTTATCATATAGACATGCTAGTTTACTACTAGTCCGCAGCTATTTTTGTTATTATGCCAATTCCAATCTCTGGAACTTGACATTACTGTTTTCCAACTGAAAAATGATAAAAGAGTTTTCAAAAACTATTTTTGAGCTTGCGAGGCTGTATCTGCATATTAGCTGACTAGTAGTGGATCGGGCTGCGCGCCGCAGCAGGATATATGTTGGATCGGACTGCACGCCGCAGGAATATCTCTATGAGATGTGCTTGGGCTGTAGGAGCCCCTCCGGAGTTTGAACCCCCACAGTGAGCACGGGTACCCAAAATTGGAGTCGGGCTACGCGCCGTAGCGGTCATATCATGCATTGCATTGCATTTAGCTACATCTGCTAGCTGTTATGCTATTTATTGGTAATTGTTGGTACGGGTACAGTGAATATTGATTCTGTGACAGGGTAGCTGATTATAGCTTTACATAGTGCTTTATTGCGGATTTCTTATCTGCGTTGTCTTACCCTTGTTTATTACCACTGAGTCTGGCAGTACTCATTTTACTCCCTGCACCTTGTGTGCAGATCCAGGTACCTCTCGGCAGTGATCCAGTAGCTGTGCGAGGCGACGTTTGTGGATATTCGAGGTAGCTGCAGAGTCCGCAGGACCCGATATTCCTTCTTACTGTCTTTTGATTTTGTATTGACATTTCTTTCCGCACTTGGTATTTTGTAAACCTTTATACACTCATGTTCAGTAGAGGCTCATGACTCTTGACCCTTGGTCTATGGGAGTTGATGTATTATGGGACTTGGTTCCCCGTTTTCGTTACATATATCGCTGTTATTTCTTGAATTAATTTGCTTAAATGGGTTAAAGAGAGCTTCAAGCTCCGTGGTTGATATGGATTGGTCAGGCTGGCTTAGCAATGTGCTGGGCGCCATCACGACCGGAATTGGGGTCGTGACAAGTTGGTATCAGAGCCTAGGTTTACTAGGCCTCATGAGTCTTGAGCCGGTTAGTAGAGTCTTGTGGATCGGTACGGGGACGCCCGTACTTATCCTCGGGAGGCTGCGAACCTTTAGGAAAACTTCACTTTTCTTGAACTCTGTCGTGCGATCTTGTTGTCTTGAGAACTGAACTTCTATATTCTATTTTCTCGCAGATGGCGAGAACGCGAGCATCAAGACAAGGTGGACGACCTCCATTGCCACCTACTAGAGGCTGTGGGCGCGGTCGTGCTAGAGGGAGAGGTAGGGCAGCTGAGGCAGTGCCAGCTGACCTGCCCGTTGTACCTGTTCAAGAGCAGCCCCCAGTGGTTGATGCTCGTGTAGCCCCAGTTCAGGTCCAGACTATATCTATTTCTATTCCTAGTCTTCAGGAGACTCTTGCCCGGATATTATCGGTGTGTTCCAGTTTGGCTCAGGTAGTATCAGCTACCGCTACTGCAGCGACATCTCAGACAGGGGGTGGTCAGCAGACCCCTGCAGCTCGCACACCTGACCCGGTTGTTCAGGGACTTCAGACGCCAGAGGCAGTCCCCGCTCAGGTGGTTGCACCGGTTATTCCTCCAGCTGCACCGGCTCCAGCTCCAGAGCATATGGTTCAGGTTATGCCCGAGGACGAGCAGCGTCGTCTTGAGAGATTTGGCAGACTTCAGCCACCCCATTTCAGTGGCGTTGAGGGCGAGGATGCCCAAGGTTTCTTGGATAAGTGTCAGAAGATGCTGCGTACGGCTGGTATTCTTGAGTCCAGCGGAGTTTCATTTACTACATTTCAGTTCACTGGTCCCGCATTTGATTGGTGGGAGGAGTTTGAGAGGCGTAGGCCTGCAAGAGCAGCACCTCTCACATGGCAGCAGTTCTCTACTCTCTTTCTAGAGAAATATGTACCTCGGTCTCGTCGCGAGGAGCTACGTCGCCGGTTCGAGTGGTTGATTCAGGGCGACATGTCTGTGACTCAGTATGAGCTCAGATTTACACAGCTGGCTAGGCATGCCACATGGATGATCCCTAATGATAGGGAGAGGATCGGGAGGTTCATTGATGGCCTCAACTACTCTATCCGTATTCTTATGACCAGCGAGCGAGTTCTATCATCATCATTTGAGCAGGTAGCCGATATGGCACGCTCCATTGAGGCGGATCGTCGCCGAGAGAGAGGAGCGGGAGGCCAAGAGGCCTCGTGGTTCTGGTAGTTTCGGTGGTGCTCCATCTAGAGGGCATTCCCAGCAGAGCAGAGCGGAGGTTCTTATGGTCGTGGTCGACAGGGGTTTCAGCAGGGTCAGTCATCACTTATTGCCCTCCCAGCCCAGAGTGCAGCACCTACTTCTCCAACACCAGGTGCATGTTATGAGTGTGGTGAGTTTGGCCACATGAGGAGACATTGCCCTCGACTACGTAGGGGCGGGACTCAGCAGAGGGATCAGCCCTCCTCTTCAGCACCATCTCAGTCTAGTAGAGGTGGAGGTCAGTCTTCTCGTGGACGCCCCAGGGGCGAGGAGAGATCTGGTGGAGGTCAGGCACGGTTCTATGCACTTCCTGACAGGCGTGATGCAGTTGCCTCCGATGCTGTGATTACAGGTATCATTTCTGTCTGTCACAGAGATGCCTCTGTTCTATTTGATCCAGGGTCCACATATTCTTACGTGTCCCCTTATTTTGCACATCATTTGAGTGCGACTCGTGGTATTCTGAATTTACCTGTTCATGTATCCACCCCCGTGGGTGATACGATTGTTGTGGATCATGTCTATAGATCCTGTGTTATATCTATTGGGGGTCTGGAGACCCAGGCAGATTTGCTATTGTTGGGCATGGTGGACTTTGATGTTATATTGGGTATGGACTGGTTGTCTCCGTACCATGCTATATTGGACTGTCATGCTAAGACAGTTACGTTGGCCATTCCTGGTATTTCTCGGATTGAGTGGCGGGGTTCGACCGATTTCGTCCCTAGCCGTGTTATTTCGTTCTTAAAAGCTCAGAAGATGGTTGAAAAAGGGTGTTTATCGTACTTAGCTTTTGTGAGAGATGTGGGAGCCGAGTCTCCTAGCATTGATTCTGTACCTGTTGTGAGGGATTTTCCAGATGTATTCCCCTCAGACCTGCCGGGCATGCCGCCGGACAGGGATATTGATTTTGGTATCGATTTGGTGCCAGGCACTCAGCCTATTTCTATTCCTCCGTATCGGATGGCACCAGCTGAGTTGAAGGAATTGAAGGAGCAGCTCCAAGAACTCCTAGATAAGGGGTTTATTCGGCCGAGTGTGTCGCCGTGGGGTGCACCAGTCCTGTTTGTTAAGAAGAAGGACGGATCTATGAGGATGTGTATTGACTATAGGCAGCTAAACAAAGCAACAGTGAAGAATAATTATCCTCTGCCTCGTATTGATGATTTGTTTGATCGGCTCCAGGGAGCTAGGGTGTTCTCGAAGATTGATCTTCGTTCAGGCTACCATCAGCTGAAGATTAGAGAGTCTGACATTATGAAGACTGCATTCCGGACCCGATATGGTCATTATGAGTTCCTTGTGATGTCGTTTGGGCTGACCAACGCCCCAGCAGCATTTATGCATCTGATGAACAGTGTATTCAGGCCGTATCTTGATTCATTTGTAATCGTATTCATTGATGATATACTTGTCTACTCTCGTAGCCAGGAGGAGCATGCTCGGCACTTGAGTGTTGTGTTGCAGAGATTGAGAGAGGAGAAGTTGTATGCCAAGTTCTCCAAATGTGAGTTCTGGCTTGAGTCCGTGGCATTCTTAGGGCACGTGGTGTCCTGTGATGGTATTCGGGTAGACCCGAAGAAGGTCGAGGCAGTACAGAGTTGGCCCAGACCGACCTCAGTTACTGAGATCCGTAGCTTTCTGGGATTGGCAGGGTATTATCGCCGATTCGTTCAGGGATTCTCTTCTATTGCTTCACCCTTGACTAGATTGACTCAGAAGGGTGTTCTTTTCTTATGGTCCGAGGAGTGCGAGGAGAGCTTTCAGAAGCTCAAGACAGCACTGACCACAGCACCAGTCTTGATTCTACCGACAGCTTCAGGTTCTTATACTGTATATTGTGATGCCTCGGGAGTGGGCATTGGTTGTGTGTTGATGCAGGAGGGTAGGGTCATTGCATATGCTTCTCGTCAGCTAAAGCCCCACGAGAAAAACTACCCTGTTCACGATTTGGAGTTAGTTGCTATTGTTCATGCCTTGAAGATTTGGAGGCATTATCTATATGGTGTATCTTGTGATGTATATACAGACCACCGTAGCCTTCAGCATTTGTTTAAGCAGAAAGATCTAAATTTGAGGCAGCGGAGATGGCTTGAATTGCTTAAAGACTATGATATTACTATCTTGTATCATCCCGGAAAAGCCAATGTAGTGGCTGATGCATTGAGCCGGAAGGCTATTAGTATGGGCAGTTTGGCGTATATTCCAGTTGGGGAGAGACCCCTAGCAGTTGATGTTCAGGCGTTAGCTAACCAGATGGTAAGGCTGGATATTTCTGAGCCCAGTAGGGTGATGGCTCATGTAGTAGCTCGTTCTTCTTTATATGATCGTATTCGAGAGCGCCGGTATGATGATCCACACTTACTTGTCCTTAAGGACAGAGTTCAGCATGATGATGCTAGAGATGTCACTATTGATAGTGATGGTGTATTGCGGATGCAGGGCCGGATATGCGTGCCCAATGTTGATGGCCTTCGTGAGTTGATATTGGAGGAGGCCCATAGCTCGCGGTATTCTATTCATCCAGGAGCCGCGAAGATGTACCGGGATTTGAAGCAGCATTACTGGTGGAGAAAGATGAAGAAAGATATTGTGAGCCATGTGGCTCGGTGTCTAAACTGTCAGCAGGTCAAGTATGAGCATCAGAGACCTGGTGGTGTATTCGAGCGTATTGATATTCCGGAGTGGAAGTGGGAAAGAATAACTATGGACTTTGTTAGTGGACTCCCTCGGACGGCGAGGAAGTTTGATTCAGTTTGGGTGATTGTGGATAGACTGACTAAGTCAGCTCATTTCATCCCAGTGTGTACTACCTATACCTCAGAGCGGTTGGCAGAGATATTCATCCGTGAGATAGTGAGATTGCATGGAGTTCCTATTTCCATTATATCGGACAGAGGTACCCAGTTCACATCTCAGTTCTGGAGGACATTTCAGCGAGAGTTGGGTTCACAGGTAGAGTTGAGCACAGCATTTCATCCACAGACGGATGGGCAGTCCGAGCGTACTATTCAGATATTGGAGGACATGTTGCGTGCTTGTGTCATTGATTTTGGTGGTTCATGGGCTGATTATTTGCCTTTGGCGGAGTTTGCTTATAATAATAGCTATCAGTCCAGCATTCAGATGGCACCGTATGAAGCTTTATATGGGAGGCGGTGTAGGTCTCCAGTTGGTTGGTTCGAGCCCGGCGAGGCTAGGTTGTTAGGGACAGAATTGGTCCAAGATGCTTTAGATAAGGTGAAGGTGATTCAGGAGAGACTTCGCACAGCTCAGTCGCGTCAGAAGAGTTATGCAGACCGAAAGGTCCGAGATGTGTCTTATTCGGTAGGTGAGAAGGTGTTGCTGAAAGTTTCGCCTATGAAGGGTGTTATGAGGTTTGGAAAGAAAGGGAAGTTGAGCCCAAGGTTTATTGGACCTTTTGAGGTGCTTAGGAAAGTTGGGGAGGTGGCTTATATGCTTGCTTTGCCACCCCGTTTGTCGGGAGTTCACCCGGTGTTCCATGTATCTATGCTCCGGAAGTATGTCGGAGACCCGTCTCATGTGTTGGACTTCGGCACGATACAGCTAGATGAGGATTTGACTTATGATGTGGAACCAGTAGCCATTTTGGGTCGACAGGTTCGTAAGCTGAGATCTAAGGATATAGCTTCAGTGAAAGTGCAGTGGAGAGGTCGTCCTGTGGAGGAAGCAACTTGGGAGACCGAGCAGGAAATGCGGAGCAGATATCCACACTTATTTGATGCTCCGGGTATGTTTCTTAACCCGCTCGCGGACGAGCGTTTGTTTAAGTTGGGGAGAATGTAACGACCCGGCCCGTCGTTACGGGAATTATCACCCCGTTACCTTGCATTTGCATATATTATGTTTTTAAAACAGTATTAGAGTATATCGGGTGAGTTAGGAGTGATTTGGATTGAAAATGAAACAAATAGCATGTTTGAAGAAAGCTTGAATATGAAAAGTCAACCAAGAGTTGACTATTGAGTTAGAGTGCTCGGAATCGGATTCCGATGATTCGGTTAGTTCCGGGAGGTGATTTGTGACTTAGGGGAGCGATCGGAATTGAATTTGGAGGCCGGTGTAGAAATAGGCTTGAATTGGCTAAGGTTGAATTTTGGCGAAATCCGAACGGTAGGTGAGATTTTGATCCGGGGGTCGGAATGGAATTCCGACAATTTCTGTAGCTCCGTTAGGTGATTTTGGATGTGCCTGCAAAATTTCAGGTCATTCGGACATCGTTTGGTCGGGTTTTTGATCGAATGTGTAATTCGGAAAGTTTTAAGAAATTTAGGCTTGAATCCGTGTGTAATTGGTGATTTTGATGTTTAGTATGGTGTTTTTATGGTTGGAATAAGTTCGTATCATGTTTTGGAGTATGTTGGTGGTTTTCGTTGGGGTCCCGGGAGTCTCGGGATGAATTCGGGGGTCCAAACGGACCATTGTTGAAAGAAAAGAGAAAAATCTGGTTGCTGTCATAACCTCAGCAGACAATTGCTCTCCGCGATCGCGGGGATGGGGATGCGATCGCGTAGAGTGGGGAGATAAGGCATCGCGATCGCAGGGTAAGAGTCGCGATCGCGTAGAATTGATCGGGTGTTGATCGCGATCGCAGGCCAATATTCGCGATCGCGTAGAAGAGGAAAGGGGTCCAGGAGAAATATGCTACGCGATCGCAGGAGTGAATGATGCGATCGCGTGAGGCAGGGTGACTGTGCTTCGCGATCGCGTGAAGTAAGTCGCGATCGCGTGAGGCCGTGAATTTGAGCATCGCGATCGCGTGAGGAAGATCGCGATCGCGTAGGGTAAAATCGTCTGGCAGTGAATTAAAATCACAGAGCAGAGGGCATACGGGTTCATTAACCCAAAACTCCATTTTTGAGTTCCAAGAGGAGAAATTGACGGGAGATTGCTGGGAAATCATCGGGGTTTCGTTGGAGGTAAGTTTTGTGGCTTAATTACATCATTTTAACATGAAATCCTTGGTTAATTCCCTGTAAATGGAAGATTAATTGTGGGTTTGAGCCCTAAGCCTAAATTGAAGAAAAACAAGGATTTGAGTAGGCAAATGGAGTCCGATTTTGGTAAAATTGATATGCTTAGACTCGTATTGAGATGAGGGTTCCGAATATGTGACTTTCGTGATTTTTCGACAAGCGTACCGAAAGTCGGGTTTTGACAACTTTGGGAATTTTGATGTAAATTGAGCTATATTGATTGGGTGTCGTCCCATTGGCCTAATTTGTTGTGTTTCTACTGTATTTGATCAGATTCTACACGTGCGGAGCTTGATTCTCGTGGCAAGGGCATTGCGGAGTAGTCGTCGCGTCGTATTGAGGTGAGTAATAGATGTGGGTGATGACCAGCGGGTTCGAAACCCCGGTATACCACTTTGTGACGCCGTATAGCGGCGAGACACGCACACTCTTGAGAGTGCGGGGTCGATCATGAACTGGAGACTATATATTAGTCCGACCTGTTGATACTGTATTATTGGCTATTCTAGAGCCGTCGAATCTCCTTCTCGGATGGTTGCATATATATATATTGTGATAATGGCCACTCTTGAGCCGTTGAACCCCTTCTTGGGCGGTTGAGTATACATGTGGGCCGTGAGCCAGTTGTTGGATCCCGCGAGGATCGTTATCATTGTCTTATCATATAGACATGCTAGTTTACTACTAGTCCGCAGCTATTTTTGTTATTATGCCAATTCCAATCTCTGGAACTTGACATTACTGTTTTCCAACTAAAAAATGATAAAAGAGTTTTCAAAAACTATTTTTGAGCCTGCGAGGCTGTATCTGCATATTAGGTGACTAGTAGTGGATCGGGCTGCGCGCCGCAGCGAGATATATGTTGGATCGGACTGCACGCCGCAGGAATATCTCTATGAGATGTGCTTGGGCTGTAGGAGCCCCTCCGGAGTCTGAACCCCCACGGTGAGCACGGGTACCCAAAATTGGAGTCGGGCTACACGCCGTAGCGGTCATATCATGCATTGCATTGCATTTAGCTACATCTGCTAGCTGTTATGCTATTTATTGGTAATTGTTGGTACAGGTACAGAGAATATTGATTCTATGACAGGGTAGCCGATTATAGCTTTACATAGTGCTTTATTGCGGATTTCTTATCTGCGCTGTCTTACCCTTGTTTCTGGCAGTACTCATTTTACTCCCTGCACCTTGTGTGCAGATCCAGGTACCTCTCAGCAGTGATCCAGTAGCTGTGCGAGGCGACGTTTGTGGATATTCGAGGTAGGTGCAGAGTCCGCAGGACCCGATATTCCTTCTTACTGTCTTGATTTTGTATTGACTTTTCTTTCCGCACTTGGTATTTTGTAAACCTTTATACACTCATGTTCAGTAGAGGCTCATGACTCTTGACCCTTGGTCTATGGGAGTTGATGTATTATGGGACTTGGTTCCCCGTTTTCGTTACATATATCGCTGTTATTTCTTGAATTAATTTGCTTAAATGGGTTAAAGAGAGCTTCTAGCTCCGTGGTTGATATGGATTGGTCAGGCTGGCTTAGCAATGTGCTTGGGCGCCATCACGACCGGAATTGGGGTCGTGACAAAGCATTAACTGGGAAATACCCCCTCTAGATACTATTAAGCTTAATATTGATGGGGCATTCTCAAAAAATAACCTTCATGTAGGTTTAGGAGGAGTTTTCAGGAATAGTTCTGGTAATTGGATCATAGGCTTCACCAAATCCTGTTACACTTACAGTCCCATGCAGGCAGAACTTTTAGCATTACAGGAAGGTCTAAAACTAGCAATGGAGTTTCTATTTATTGATCTACAAATCAAAACAGACTCAACTGAAGTGTTAAGAATGCTTTCTGAAGAAAGTAGCACTACTAATCTATGTTTACTCATTTGCAGATCCTTAATGCAACGACTGAAATCCTAGTGATCAGACATAGCATAAGGAAGGGAATGCAGTAGCAGATTGCCTAGTGAAGGAAGCAGTTAGGAATTTCAAGTCATGGCCATATTATCGACTTGCACGCCCACCTCTTTTTGTCGAATCTTTTATGGAAAAGGATAGCAAGGTATTTGTTTGGGTATCAAAAAAACTGAATTCCAATATCTGTAATAGTCTAGTAACTTTTAACAATAGTAATGTCCATAGGGACTATATAACTATTATGTAAGTTTGCTTTATATATGCTTCCTATCGTTAAATAAAAAAAAATAGAGAAGCTTTGCCTGATAATCTTGCAATTCGTAAATTAGTCCTCAAAAAAGCTAAAGTACGAGGAGTCTATAATCTTCCTAAGTAACTATGTGAAATATGCCAAGATAAATGCGAATGATATACATATACAGTAACATATGATAGATGCCAAGATAAATATGAGCGATACATTTAGTAACATATAAATGATGCCAAGATAAATATGAGTGATGTGTACATGTTGGTCAAGGAAGCAAAGCTACAGAAAATAAAAGACTAAATATATAGTTTACCTCTTTCCAGCTTGCAGCCAATTTTTTTTTGGGAAAAGGGCCAAAATTATATCCCTACTATTGAAAATTAGTTATATTTATACTCGTTTCTACTTTCGGTCTAAAATTGTCCCTACAGTTAATAAAGTATATAAAATTGTCTCTGCCGTAAACAAAGTATGCAAAATCGACCCTAACTATAACAGATTTCCTACGTGACAGTAGGACCCCTCATTTAATGTGTCAACTAAGTAAATACCAACCCGAATTGAAAAAGACCCATGCTCATTTTTTTGATCCATGCCTATTTTTGACCCATGTCCATTTCTTAGACCCTTCCCTTTCCGTTTACCCTCTTCTTGTGAAGAGTTGAAGATCAGAAATATGAATAAACAACCATCGCTTCACCCGTCCACCACCTTCTTTTACCAATTTATGACATAAAATAGATTATATAGAATCATATGTGGGAAAGTTCACTTGTCGAAGAGTAAATATATCTTGTTTTATCAGTGTAATTTTTTGAAAATTAATCCGATGACTGTAATTTTTAGGTGATTCTCTTTGATTTTAAATAGAAGAATATTGTATTTCTCAATCACACACGGAGATACAGTTGTCGGCGGCTTCTGCCATGACAACCACCACACAGCTCCACCACTCTCTTCTTCCTGCCGTGAAGTTTCTGATGAGAAAACTGACTGCCGGAGATTTTTGAATAACGGAATTCTCTGGCACGAGATACAAATAGAAACAATATACAGATATATGAGAAATTGAAAAATAAAAAAACGGGAGAACAAGAAATTTACAGCGAAAGTTTTTGGTGGGTTATGCAGAAATTTATTTAGAGAGAAAGGATGAAGATGATGACTTTTTGGGGCGGGTTATTATAGAGTGGGGCGGGTTAAAAAGGTGGGAGAGTAAAAAAAGCCTAATTGGCATATTATTTTGGGGGTCCTAGTTGCCACGTAGAAAATCCGTTAGATTTAGGTACAAATTTATCTACTTTAGTAATGGTAGGGACAATTTTGCATACTTTGTTAACGGTAGAGATTATTTTAACCGTAAAGTAGAACGGTGTATTAGCGTGGCTAATTTCAATAGTAATGGTATAATTTTGGCCCTTTTCCTTTTTTTTTTTTTATCACGTCTCTACTTCACAAAGAACATTTTACACACCAAACATTGTCTAAACTGTAGCTATTGCTTACTCTTTTGTTTGACCACTTTTTTTATAAGTATATTGCATGAACCAATCACAATTGATATATGTCACTCAGTATTGTTGGAATAGTTTGTATATGTGGGAAGAGTCCTACACCGATGGGATAAAACCACTTTGGTGGCTTTATAAAGCTTGGCCATTTAATCCAATAAAATGAATAGTTGACATATTTAGAAGAATATATATATATATATATATATATATATATATATATATATATATATATATATATATATATATATATATTAATTATATACTAGTATCTACGAATGTGCGTTGCACGTTAATAATAACACTTGATAGTTTAAACATTTATTTATACGAAAAAATAATAAAATTTATTTAATGAGAGAAATTTTATGTATAATGATACAAAAAATTATCTGAATACCAAAAAATATTATTACATTTACATAATACATGGATCTAAAATAAAAGGACATCATCAAAACTTACACAAATATTAATTTTGTCATGTTAGTTAGATAATTATGTATTATTTTCCCTAGTCCACTTTAAGTGATTTTTTGATTGCTTTCACACATATTAAGTAACTCACTTTTTAGCATTAATTAACAATATAATTAACCATATTAACCTTAAAATGGATGGGAGAGAGTATAGTTTAAAAGTATTTAATGTGATGGACCAAACACATCTTTGTTGACGATATTTTTTTCTGTGTAAGTTTCCTCCTAATGATTTGGTTGCTCTGCCTTAACCGAAACTCTTATTGTCGATCTTAATATCCCTTTTGTAAGTGCAATATACATATTGTTGTAATCTAATTTCTATATACGCGTATTTAGCAAATCTTTGAACGAAATAATAACAAATTACATTTATAAAAAAAATTGTTTAAAGTAAAAGTATTTGGTCTATTGCAATTGATGTGAAAAATACAATTTTTATTATATATTAACATAATACATGAATTCAAAACTATAAAATTTGAGAGATAGTTACCAAGTGAAAGAGAGATAATTTGAGAAAGATGGATAGATAATTAAATTAGTAATGAACCTGTATGGTAAATATCATTTGGTGCTAAGTATTTTAAATATTTTTCTTGGTAATAGTTATTAGTATCATTTTGTATGAAATTAAAATAAATAAATGCTCTGCTCTCACCAGGAAACTTGGCCATCAACGTCTAGTTTAAAGTATGTTTATTTCTTCTAAGCTAAGATAATTATTTTTCATAATTTATATTTTTTATTTAATGATAAAAATATTTTTCATATTGGCTTGACTTTCAATTGGTTTAGGAGAAAGACCAATTATCTTTAATTGTAATGCTCTTCTTTGTTTTGACAAGAAACAAAATATTACTGGATATTGGATTTATTCACTCTTACATTTTTTTGTTAGCCTAATCTTGTCAATTTGATATCGTAAACATGAAGTTATCATGTTGCATTTACAATTTATGTGTTTATTAATTTAGAAATACTCATAGTATTTGACATAAATTACCTTCAAAAATTATTTTTTCGTCCAATAATTCCTCGTTGTCCATTATATATTAAAGCTCATGCTGTCTGTGTCGATGGTATGACGCTTTTCCATATAATTGATTTATCCAAGATTAATTTTTTTTATATCGATATAACATATCTTCACAATATTTTGATATTTTTATGATGGTTGTGTCGATTATTTAAAGAGATATGTCAAATTTGAGTGAACCATATGACCTCTTGATAAATTTGTTATTGCTATATATACCACTTGTTATTATAGATAACATTATCATGTCTCTTGGTGTTTCAAGTTATGTACAATATAAGAATATTCTTTCGATTCATCCAATCTATGTACAAAGAACAATCCAGTAATATTATAGTTGGTTTTTTTAATATTGAAAGAGAAAAATAAAAAAAATAGTCTAAGACAGATTGAGGTTTAGCTCTAATTTTTCCCCCAATTCTAACACAATAATGACATGTGGTGGAATTGTCACGTGGCTTAGGGGAAAGTTCGATATTTTGGTTGGATTTAAAGTTCTAAAAATTAAGCAAAATCTTAAACATTACTCATCCCGTCTCATATTAACAGTCATAGTTACTAAAAATATTTTTTTCAAAATATATGTCACTTTAGAAGTTCAAGACTAAAAATTATTTTTTCTTCCTTTTAATTACTATTAATAATTATTCTTGAAGATTGGGATAACACATTAATAGAATAAATATTCAATGAAAATAGACTAATATTATGATATAACTAAGGGTAAAATAGTCCAATCCCTTTCCTAATTAATATATTATTTTTAAGAGGTGTGTAAAAGTAAAACATGATACATAATATGAGACGAAAGGAGTAATACATTTTTATTCCATACAAATAGTAGTTTTAAAACAATAGCCCTTAGCTTGGAAGTATTTGTGATGCCTAAGTTTCCGACAAATCCCCAAAGCCCTAAATTTTTTTTTGAATATCAGTTATTACTTGTTAATATTATTAATTTGTTCTCTTTCACCTCTTATTAATGCAACAAATTTTCTCATTTTTCTCTGTTATTCGGTCTAGAACTTTCAATTTCTAAGTACTATTACCAAAATTAAAGGAATAATTTAACTTGGTATAACTTCCATATATATTATAAAAACTATTACTTCTTTGGTTGAAAATATTTATTTAGCTATTTGTATAAATCAATATATAACTTAAAGTTGTTTGGTTGTATATAACTAATATATAATTTAAAGTTGTTTACTTCATTTTTATTTTGGACAAAAGCATAGTTATTACTGTTATTGTATTAAGAATACTTTATTAATATTTTTGATTGTTAACAATAAAAAAAATCATTTCAGATTAAGGTTAAGGATTTTTTCCTTTTCGAAGAAGTCGATTTACCGGGCAGTCTTTAAATTCAAAAGAAACTTCCTATTAGAAGGAAATAGGTCTTTTTTTAAAATTTATAATAGATGTTAGAATAACCATAAATTCATCTAAATTTTAAATTATTAATGGTGATTATAATTTTATCAAACATATATTATAGCAAAATATAATTACTTTTTCCAATACGGAAATATCTTTGAAGAAAAAATACAGCTATTGAATGGTATTTTATATCGTTTGTTGACTCACGAATTTGTTAACTATAATTAGGGTAGTTTTAGTGGAGTTTCATTGGATGGGAGGACTTTAGACAATAAATATTTATTGTCTCTATATAGTATCGGGAAAAAGCAAAGGTTTATGATATTAAGTTTATAGTATAGTTTTGTTCAACTAAGAATGTAACTGACCAAAACAAAAGAAATATTAATCAAATAAGGAAAGACTTATAAATATAAGTTTAATTGATTTCAAAATCCTAAATATTAGGAGAATAGTAAAATGACTATTTTGTCTAATATAAAATTTATTTTTAAGGTTATTTTTGTAAACCGACATTGTATTCGTGCTTTTATAATAATATAGATAGATAGATATAGATATAGATAGATAGAGATATAGATTCTCCTGTTTTTAAATGAACTTGGATAATATAATATGTTTTCAAATTAAATTAGTAATAGATTTTTTTAAAAAGTGTATCCTAAAAGTAATAAGATTACAAGGGTGATATCTATACCCAAAAATAATTATATTATTAGGATTCCTATGTCCCAATTCTAATAGTATTACAAGGCTAATGTCTAGAATTCTAATTATGTTCTTTTATTGTGAGTTATTATGCTTAATATTAAAAGATTATTTTTGTAATCCAACATTTATTCATGCTTATCATGTGGTTAGACATTCCTTTTGAACCATATATGCCTGTAATCCTATTTATATTTTGACTACAACGATGAGAAGTATTAGTTTACAAAAATATTACTAAAATATTAAATTTATCTCTTTTGTAAAAGTGTTTTCGTCGTTTTGAGTCTCTACGACTTCGAACCCATTAAAAATTTGTACTCTTGGTTGAAATTATACTAATACATCTATGTTTGAAACGGGATTCCTAAAGGTAATTATGTAGGATTCCTAACATGTAGTATTATATCCCAATACTAATAAGATTATAAGGTTAATATCTAGAATTCCGATTATATCCTTTTATTGTGAGTTATTATGCTTAATATTAAAAGGTTATTTTTGTAATCCAACATTTTATTCATGCCACTACTAGAAATGTCACGACCCTAGTTCACCAATCATGAACATGTCGTGATGGCACCCAGTCCCCACGACTAGGTAAGCCTAACACGTTGCGGAATACATAAGCTATGAACACTTAAATAAGAAACAGCAAAAAAAAAATAGCATAAAAGGTATGTAATCCGTGCCGCTTGGCACATACATCCGTCAACACACTGAATAAAACATTACCAAGATTCGGAACTGTCACGACCCGGATTTTCCCCCAACATCGGGATCGTGATGGCGCCTACTCGTGGTAGCTAGGCAAGCCACTGTATTCATACTATCATGTTTTTTTTAACACAATTTTTAATTAAATAAATGCGAAATACTTTATCGAAATGGAAATAACAAATCACAAGGTGAAAATTATACTGAAATCCTCTACCCAAGACGTGGAGTCACCAACTCACAAACTATTATGAAATACTACACATAAAAGTCTGAAGGAAATATAACATAATACTGTTTGTCTCGGAACAATGAGACTACAGCTATTAACATAAATAAAGAAAGAGACGCCGGGCCTGCGGACGTCCGCAAGCTACCTCGGTCTCAAATGTGATCAACTCCCACGCAATCTATTTACTGCTGCTGCTGCTCCTGATCGTAACCTGGACCTGTGCAAAAACGCACAGAAGTGTAGCATCAGCACAACCGACCCCATGTGCTGGTAAGTGCCTGGCCTATCCCGGCGAAGTAGTGACAAGCCTAGGACCAGACACTCACATAAACCTGTGCAATTCAATATATATATGTGTACCACAAAATAACAAGAAATAATCAAGTATTAACACAATAAGGAATATCTTAAAGAATTCAACAATTAACCACAGTTAATAATTTCACGAGGAAAAACAAAGTGTAATGTAAACACAAGTAATATCAATTCAAGAAATAGCAAACAAACAGTTGCACGGCATCACCCTTCGTGCTTTTACTCTCATCCTCACATCCATGGTACGGCATGATCCTTCGTACATGGTTCAATAATAGGGCACGGCATGATCCTTCGTGCATAAATAAATAAACATGGCACGGCATCACCCTTCGTGCATTATCACTCCTCCTCACCCAAATAGCAATCAAATAAGTTCACAAGGAAATCAAGGTATAATAGAAACACAAGTAATATCAAGTCAAGGAATGGCAAATAGTTGCACGGCATTACCCGAATAAAATATAATGGAGAAACAAGTAATATAAAGTCAAGGAATAGCAAACAATTGCACGGCATCACCCTTCGTGCTTTTACTCTCATTCTCACCAAATAAACAAATAACGTACACGGCATCACCCTTCGTGCTTTTACTCTCATCCTCACATCCATAGTACGGCATGATCCTTTGTACATGGTTCAAGAACAGGGCACGGCATGATCCTTCGTGCATAATCAATAAATAAACATGGCACGGCATTAACCTTCGTGCATAAATAAATAAACATGGCACGGCATCACCCTTCGTGCATTATCACTCTTCCTCACCCAAATAGCAATCACAGTTAAGGGTAGAGAAAGAAACAGTAATTTATAATCCGTCCCATCAAGGACACTCAATAAATATCTTCACAACAAGTCCCAACAAGGGAGAACAATGACGATTCATCTGTAATATATATCTCAAAATAATTATTTTCCAACGACTCACGGTCATACTAGACGCCAGTGTATGGATCCTCGCCACCACAGCCCATACACCGCACTCGATCACATAACACATAACACATAATCCTATTCCCTCAAGCTAGGATAGAACAAACACTTACCTCGAATGCTTATGAACAATCCAATCCGTGGAAATGTCTTTTGTTTCAATTTGGCTCCAATCCAACCGTATCTATACACAATTGATTTAATATCATCAATTCTACTCCACCAACTAATTCTTAATACCAAATAACACTTTTACAACATTCTGCCATGAATAGTAAATTTCAACCCCGGGCCCACATGGTCGGAATTCGGGGTTAGGACCAAAATCCGGTTACCCATCCCCCCACGAGTTCATGTATATAATTTGTTTCAAAATCGGACCTTAATTCGAGGTCCAATTCCTAAATTTATGAAAAACCCTATTTTCTAACAAAAACAAGAATTTTACCATGAAAATCATTGATTTCTTATGAAAAACATGTCTAATGATGTTAGGAATTGAAAGAATTAAGTAAAAAGTGACTTACAATCGTTTTGATGAAGAAGAAATCCTTGAAGAGTCGCAAATGGGTGTTTTGGTTTTGTGAAAAATGAAGAAATGACTGAAATTCGTGTTTTTCGGGTCTCTGTGTTCGCATTTGCGAACATGGGTTCGCAATTGCGAACCCCGACCAATTTCTGGAGTTTGAAAAATAAGCTAAGGGTGGAAAGTTCGCATTTGCGAACATTTGTTCGCATTTGCGAACCAGGCTCCTTCGCATTTGCGAAGAAGGCTTCGCATTTGCGAAGCATGGCTAGCAGTGAAGGCATCGCATTTGCATTTGCGAACAATGGTTCGCATTTGCGAACCAAGGCAGTCACTGGGACGTTCGCATTTGCGAACAATGGTTCGCATTTGCGAACCATGGCAGCACTGGGGACCTTCGCAAATGCGAACAAGGCTAGCTTCGCATTTGCGATCAAGGTTCGCATTTGCGAGCCTTGCCTTACACTGTCCCCTTCGCAATTGCGAGAAATTCTTCGCAATTGCGAAGCCAACAGCTGGGTGAAAAAACCAGCAGTTCAAAATTTAGAATTTCATCCAACGGCCTATCAAATCTTTACCCGAGCCCCCCGGGCTCCAAACCAAACATGTACACAACCTCAAAAACACATTATGGACTTGTTCGTGCGATCATATCGCCAATATCACCTCATTTTAATCAAATCGAGCCTCAAACTCATGATTTTCATACTTTTGATTTTCAAAACTTCTTAACTTGGAACTCAAGGTCCAAAACATCTCAAACGACATCCAAATGTCACCAAACTTTACAGAAATCACATATATAATATTTAAGACTTGTACCGGGCGTCGGAACCAAAATACGAGCCCGATACCAAGGTCTATTAATTTATTTCCTTTAATAATTGCATCAAAAACAATTTCACATAAAAATTCATAACTTGGGCTCTAGGCCTCAGAATTCGACTCCGGACACATGTCCAAGTCCCATATTTTCCTACGGACCTCTCGGGACCATCCAATCTCGGGTCCGGATCCGTTTACCAAAAATGTTGACCGAAGTCAACCATATCAATATTAATATCATTTTTATCCAAATTTCTCATAGAATTCATATTTTCTATCACAAAAATCTTTCCGGCTACATGCTCGGATCGTGCACGTAAATCGAGGCAACATAGAATGAGGTTTTCAAGGCCTCGGAAGCTCGAAATGATTAATTAAATAAGTGATGACCCTTTGGGTCGTCACAATCTCCACCTCTAAAACAATCGTTCATCCTCGAACGGACAAAAGAAAGAAGTACCTGAGTCGGGAAACAAGTGTGGGTAACGGCTCCGCATATCAGACTCGGACTCCCAGGTCGATGCCTCGGGAGGCTGACCTCTCCACTGAACACGCACAGAAGGATAACTCTTCGACCTCAACTGTCGAACCTGCCGGTCTAGAATAGCCACCGGCTCCTCCTCGTAGGATAGATCATTGTCCAATTGGACAGTACTGAAGTCTAACACATGTGTGGGATCGTCGTGGTATCTCCGAAGCATAGATACGTGAAAAACTGGATGCACGGCTGATAAGCTAGGCGGCAAAGCTAATCTGTAAGCCACCCCTCCCACTCTGTCTAGAATCTCAAATGGGCCAATATACCTAGGGCCGAGCTTGCCCTTCTTCCCAAACCTCATCACGCCCTTCATAGGCGACACCCGGAGCAATACTCGTTCACCAACCATGAAATCTACATCTCGAACCTTACGATCCGCATAAGTCTTTTGCCTAGACCTGAGCTGAACGCAATCTCTCCTGAATTGTCTTGACCTTATCCAAGGCCTCCTGAACTAAGTCTGTACCTAACAACCGAGCCTCTTCCGGTTCAAACCATCCAACCGGTGATCGACATCGCCTACCATACAACGCCTCATACGGAGCCATCTGGATGCTAGATTGGTAACTGTTATTGTAGGCGAACTCTGCTAATGGCAGAAACTGGTCCCACGAGCCTCCGAAATCAATAACACAGGCTCGAAGCATGTCCTCTAGAATCTGAATAGTCCTCTCGGACTGGCCATCCGTCTGAGGATGAAATGCTGTACTCAACTGAACCTGGGTGCCTAACTCCTGCTGAACCGCTCTCCAGAACCGCGAGGTAAACTGCGTACCCCGATCAGAGATAATAGATACCGGCACCCCATGGAGACGAACAATCTCCCTAATGTAAACCTCCGCTAACCTCTCCGACGAGTAGGAGACAGATACTGGAATAAAGTGTGCTGACTTGGTCAGCCTATCAACAATGACCCAAATAGTATCAAATTTCCTCCGAGTCAAAGGAAGTCCAGTAATGAAGTCCATTATGATCCGCTCCCATTTCCACTCGGGAATTTCAATCCTCCGGAATACACCACCAGGTCTCCGGTGCTCATATTTCACCTGCTGACAATTTAGATACCGAGCGACATACGCAACGATATCTTTCTTCATTCTGCGCCACCAATAGTGTTGCCGTAAGTCCTGGTACATCTTCGCGGCGCCTGGGTGAATAGAATACCGTGAACTGTGGGCCTTTGCTAAGATCAACTCTCGAATTCCTTCGACATTGGGCACACAAACTCGACCCTGCAATTTCAATACCCCATCATCATCTAGATTTACCTGTGTGGCACCTCCCCGCTGTACCGTATCTCTCAACTCACGCAAATGAGGATCATCAAATTGCCTCTCACGGATACGCTCTAATAATGAAGAACGAGCGACCGTGCAGGCTAACACTCTGCTAGGCTCAGAAATGTCTAATCTCACGAACCGGTTGGCTAAGGCCTGAACATCTAGAGCTAATGGTCTCTGATTGACCGGAATATATGCAAGACTACCCATGCTGGCTTACTTTCTACTCAATGCATCGGCCACCACATTGGCCTTACCTGGGTGATATAATATAGTAACATCATAGTCTTTTAGCAACTCTAACCACCTCCGCTGTCGTAGATTCAACTCCTTCTGTTTGAACAAATACTGTAAGCTTTTGTGATCAGTGTACACCTCACATGTCACACCATATAGATAATGCCTCCGGATCTTTAAGGCATGAACCACTGCTGCTAATTCAAGATCATGAACTGGATAATTCTTCTCATGTATCTTTAACTGCCTCGAAGCATAAGCGATAACCTTACCATCCTGCATCAATACCGCTCCAAGCCCTGTACGAGATGCGTCACAATAAACTGTATAAGGCCCTGCACCCGTAGGTAGTACCAACACCGGTGCGGTGGTCAAGGCTGTCTTGAGCTTCTGAAAGCTCGCCTCACACTCCTCTGACCACTGAAACTGGACACCCTTCTGGGTCAACCCGGTCATCGGGGCTGCAATAGAAGAAAACCCCTCTACAAAACGACGGTAGTAACCTGCTAATCCCAAGAAACTCCGTATCTCGGTCACTGAAGCTGGTCGAGGCCAATTCTGGACTGCCTCAATCTTCTTTGGGTCCACCTGAATACCCTCCACCGATACGATATGACCCAAAAATACCATTGAACTCAACCAGGACCCACATTTTGAAAATTTGGCATATAGTCGATTATCCTTCAGAGTCTGAAGAACCACTCTGAGGTGCTGCTCGTGCTCCTCCTGGCTGCGGGAGTATACCAGGATGTCATCTATGAAGACTATCACGAACAGATCTAAGTAAGGCCTGAATACCCGATTCATCAACTCCATGAATGTTGCTGGGGCATTGGTCAACCCGAAGGACATGACCAAGAACTCATAATGCCCATATCTAGAGCGAAAGGTCTGTCTTAGGAATGTCAGCCGCCCTGATCTTCAGCTGATGGTAGCCTGACCTCAAGTCTATCTTAGAGAATACCCTCGCTCCCTGGAGCTGGTCAAACAAATCATCAATCCTCGACAGTGGATATTTATTTTTGATAGTCACTTTGTTTAACTGCCGGTAATCAATACACATCCGCATCGAGCCATCCTTCTTCTTTACAAATAATACAGGTGCTCCCCAGGGGGAAACACTGGGCCTGATAAAGCCCTTCTCAAGAAGGTCCTGCAACCGATCTTTCAACTCTTTTAGTTCCGGCGGGGCCATACGATAGGGTGGAATAGAGATGGGCTGAGTGCCCGGTGCCAAATCAATACAGAAATCAATATCCCTGTCGGGTGGCATGCCCGACAGGTCTGAAGGAAAAACCTCCGGAAACTCCCGTGCAATAGGGACCGACTCAATGGAAGGCTGGAATCACGAACATAAGCCAAATAAGCTAGACACCCCTTCTCGACCATACGTCGAGCCTTAACATTGGAAATAACAGTGCGAACGGAGTGGCTTGAGGTACCCTTCCACTCTAATCGGGGTGATTCTGGCAAGGCTAAGGTGACAGTCTTAGCATGACAATCAAGAATAGCATGGTATGGGGACAACCAATCCATCCCCAATATGACATCAAAATCTACCATATCCAAGAGCAACAGATCAACACGGGTCTCAAGACCCCCAAATATAACTACGCACGAACGATGCACCCGATCGACTACCATAGAGTCACCCACTGGCGTAGCCACATAAACTGGAATATCCAGAGCATAGCTCTGGGCACAGCCAAATACGGTGCGAAGTAGGAAGACACATAGGAATATGTAGATCCAGGGTCAAATAATACTGAAGCACCTCTGCCACACACAAGAATAGTACCTGTAATCACAGCATCTGATGCCTCTGCCTCTGGCCTGGCTGGTAAAGCATAGAAACGGGGATCTGCACCTCCCCTCTGAGCTGCGTCTCTAGGACGACCATCAACCGGCTGACCTCTACCTCTGGCTGGACGGTCTCTACCTCTACGGTCTCGACCTCCACCTCTAAAATCTCTACCCCCACCTCTGGCTGGCTGGGCAGGCTGAGGGTCAGCTGGGGCCTGGATCATAGGACGAGGACCTCGCTGCTGAGAGTTGCCCGCTGCTATAGGGCAATTCCTGATAAAATGACCCGGGTCACCACAACTGTAGCAGCTCTTGGACTGATAGGGCTGCTGGCCCTGACGACCCGAATGGCCTCCACGAACACTCTGAAGAGGCTGAGCATTAATAGGAGACTGGTCTGAATAATGCCCCCGAGAACCACGATCACCTGATCCACCCTGTGAAGCCCGAAGGGCGGAATGAAAAGGCCTGGAGGACTGGCCTCTATCAAAGGATTCTCTGCTACCAGAGGAAGAACCACCAAACCTGCCTGAATGACGAGGCCTCTTATCTGAAGAATAACCGCCTCCCCTAGCAAGAGCCATCTCAACTCCGCGTGCTGCATTGGCTGCCTCCTGAAATGATATGTCACTCCCCACGCCCATAGCCATCTGGAGTCTAATCGGCTGATTAAGCCCATCTATCAATCTGCGGACCCTCTCCCGCTCCGTGGGAAGTATCACCACTGCATGACGAGCCAAGTCAATAAATCTCGTCTCATACTGTGTAACTGTCATAGTGCCCTGATGGAGGCGCTCAAACTGCCTCCGAAGTAAATCCCGCTGAGTAGCAGGGAGAAACTTCTCCATAAATAGTTCCGCAAACTGGTCCCATGATAGAGCTGGGGACCCTGCTGGTCGAGTCAGGCAATAATCTCTCCACCAAGTCTTGGCGGATCCTGCAAGTCTGAAGGTACATAAATCAACTCCGTTTGTCTCCACGATCCCCATAGTCTTGAGAATCTCATGGCAACTGAATAAAAAGTCCTGAGGATCCTCTGATGCGGCTCCACTGAATGTAGTGGTAAATAGCTTGGAGAACCGATCAAGCCTCCATAACGAATCGAAAGTCATGGCCGCTCCATCGCCGGCATAAGCTGTGGTACCTGACTGAGTGGCCACAGCTGGCTGGATTACTGGTGCTTGACGCTGAGGAGCTACTGGCTCCGGAGTATGAGCAATAGGAGTCTGGGCCCCTCCTCCAGCCCTGAGAAGTAGCTGGGGCAACTGATAATAGATCCGCTCTGGCAATGCTATCCATAAATCCCGCTATTCTGACCAAAGCATCCCGGAGATCCGGGTAATCAAAGCCTCTCCTGGGACCTGAGCTGGGCCCACTGGAGCTGCTGGAACCGGAACCTCCTCGTCAATCTCAATATGGGGCTCCACCTCTGGGGTAGCTGCCTGGGGCTGAGCTCTACCCCTACCACGGCCTCTAATACGGCCTTGGCCCCTGCCCCTCACGGGAGCTGTCTGGGGCTCGGGCTGCT
>JASVEL010001786.1:0-43227 GCA_032618575.1 Nicotiana noctiflora
AGTTTCAAACATACGTGACTTTGAAGTAGCAAAATTCACGTCCGAAGTTATACATTTTATCTGAAGTTGAGAAGTCACAACATACGACTGAAGTGCACCCATTTTGCATGCACTTCAGAAGCACATGTCTTTAAGTGCAATCAAAAGGTCAGGTTGCACTTCATTCGTTTGCGTCTTAAGTGCAGTCATTTTTGTATTTAAGATGTGTGGGTTTGAAGTGCAGCAATTTTTTTGCATGTTGTCACAATCCAAATTCTAATCATATGATTGTGATGACGCCTAATAACCGCATACTAGAAAAGTTAACATATAGCAACAATAAGCAAAGCAAGTTTAATAGTTAACAACATGATAATAAATATAAAGAATACATAATAAGGCTACAACCCAACGCAGTCTAAAACTATTCCAAGATTTGGTGTCACAAGTATAAGTGCTACTAAGAGTGCCAAATAAAAAGTGTATAAAGAAATAAAATATTGTCTGGTACAACAAACAGTAAATTGGGATAGGAAGGGGACCCCTCGATCTCAAACGACATGCAGTACTTCCTCAAGTCTCCTTATTAGTCCGAGCTAACCACCTTTATGAGCGTCACTAGGACCAATATGGGGCAACACAAAAAGAAATCCAGATGTGTAGTATGAGTACAACCAACCCCATATACTTAGTAAGTATCGAGCCTAATCTCGACGAGATTGTGACAAGACTATGACAAGACGTTTACTATAAACCAGTACAAGTAATAAGCAAAAAACTAGAGGCAATATAGAGAAACGAGTAAAGTCATAAAATTAAATAAAAGAGTAGATAAAAAGCGAGAAATAACATAACGACACAACCTTATAATGTAACACCATAAAAAGGAACAACAACCAATAATAACTACAAGACTATCTATCTGTTGCAGCGTGCAACCTGATCCTAATATCAACACCAACAACAATCGCTAACCATTGCAGCATACAACTCGATCCCAATATCAATAACAGGTACCGCAATAACGTGCAACCTGACCCTAATATCAATATTAAATATTATTGATATGTTCAACCACATCCCAATATCAATAATAAATATTGTTGTAGCATGCAATCCGATCTCAACGTACCAATTCATATAAAAATTGCCCAATAAACAATCAGGTATGGTGAAGATCACAATATAACATAAAAGAAAACTAAAACACATAATTTTCTAAGAAAATATGAGCACGAACAAAGAGTATTAGGGAATTCAATGTTCAAGAACTAGCCTCATAATATGTATGTCAATAAAGACCTCAAAAACTCATAAATACAAGAACAATATAAAGGTCATACAATCCGACATAGCATAGTAGAGTAAGACAAGAAATAAGTAAAGATAATAAAGAAAGTAAGGGCAAATGACGAAGGTATATATCTAATAACATATAAGAGCAAGTACCACGTAAAGGCATTCGATAAATAAAATCATAAAACAAGTAGAACCATGTGGAATATAAAGACATACAACAAGTAAAGATATATGTATCAAGTAAAAGCATGTATCAAGTAAGAGCACATAGTAAAAGAATGAAACAAGCAAAGATATGGTATAATTAGAGGCATAAACTAAACTAGTACAACATGCATGCTTAAACCCATAAAAATGCATATACTCGTTATCTGCATATACACCATCCTCACATATGGATCACTCAACAAATAGATCAATCACATCCTAATTCCCTAAAATCAAGGTTAACCACAATACTTACATCTTTTTGGGATAAAAACAACAATTCAGCACAACTTTTCCTTTAGAACAAGACTCCAAAGCACTCGAATCTAGTCAAATATTACTCAAATAAGTCAAAACAAGTTTTAGAAACTACTCTAATATAAAAATGATTTCGTCATTATCATATTTGAAAAAGTCAATAAATAATAAACTCGTACCCATATGGTCGAAATCCAAAATTAAGACCATTTCCAATATATTTCAATCTCCCCCGAGTTCAAATATGTAATTTATAACATGATTGGACCTCAAATCGAGATACAAATCCCCAAACTTAGTTCTTCATAAGTTATTTTCCAAAACTCTAATTTTTACTCTTGATGATACAAAATTTAGGGGTAAAAACCTAAGGGTATTCATGAAAATAAATCAAAACTAGGTGAAAAATACTAACCAATAAAGTTCCGGATGAAAATCTCATCGAAAATCTTCTCAATCCGTGATCTAGTTCCCAAACATGGTAAAAAATTTCTAGAACTCATTGTTCAATACTATTTATACATGGGAAAACATTTTTCTTACTGTTCGCGAAGGGACCCCCCATGTTCGCGGAGACTAGTGGTTAGTGACCATTGCGTTTGCTAAGCCAAACTCACGTTCGTGTAAGGCATCTCCCCCTTCCCCGTCTTGAGCTTTCGCGTTCACGGTACACTCTATGCGTTCGCGAAGGGTTAGCCTTAATTTTCCTAGAAAGCCTAGAAGCATACATGTTCACCATCCTAGTGCCGCATTCGCGAAGAATAAATGTCCCCTATCCCCAATTCCTTCTATGCGGTCGGTTGACCACCACCACGATCACAGAGATCATTCCCCCAACGCCAAAAGACACTACGGATTGCAATACTAGCTACGCGATCCTGATGAACAACCTATCGCCAGCCCCAATCCTTTTTCACGATCGCAGGACATGCTTCATGATCACGAAGCAAGGTGAAACACCAGTAGATCAGCTAACTTAACAAGGCAAAAAATAATCTGAAACCAATCTGAAACTCAACCGAAACCCCCAGGATCCACTCTAAACATCCACACAAGTATGGCAGCATCATAGGAACTCACTCACAAGCTCAAAAAACTAAAATAACATCTAAAACAAGAATCAAGTGTTAAAACTCAAGGATTTCAAAGTTCTTAAGTTCAAATTCTCAACTTTTCAAAATAAGCGCCGAAACGGCATCGGGTCAACCAAACATGCCTACAATTTTAAAAGCATTATACAAACCTACCAGAATTATCAAAATACCAGTCCAAGGTCATTAACCAAAAATATTGACCGTGGTCAACTCCAACCATTTTCAAGTTCAAAGATCGAGCTTACTTAAAAAATCACATTTGAACTTTTCGAAAAACAAACCGGACTATGGACACAAATCATATATTATTGAATAAAGCTATATAAATTCTCAAAACATGAAATGGAAAGCTAAAACTCAAAATGACCTATCGGATTTTTACATTCTCCACCTCTAAAAGTAACTTTCGTCTTCGAACGAACATAAAAATGTACTTGAACTAGTAAAGAGATACAAACATCTACTGCTCATATGGGATTGGGACTCCCAAGTAGACTCCTCAGTCGGCTGACCTCTCCACAGAAGAAAATGTTTTAGATCTCAACCTTTGAACCTACTGATCTAGAATAGTTACCGACTCTTTTTCATAAGTGAAATCCTTATCAAGTTGTACCTTGTTGAAGTCTAAAACATGCAACTTATCTTCATGATACTTTCAAATATAGAAACATAAAATACTGGATGAAGCCATGCTAAGACTGGGAATGCAAGCCTATAAATAACCTCCCCAACTCTTTTTAAGATCTCAAACGGGCCAATAAATCTTGAGCTCAACTTGCTCTACTTCCCAAATCTCTTCACTCCCTTTATAGGCAAAATTTTGAAAAGTACATTCTCGCCTTCCATATAAACTACATCACGGTCCTGCCTATCAACACAACTCTTCTGCCGGTTCAGTGTTGTTCAAATGTGAACCTCAATCGACTTCACCTTATCTAAAGTATTATGAACAAAATACGTATCCTACATCTTAGACTCACCGGTCTCAAACAATCCATTAGGAGAACGACATCGCTGTCACAGCCCTTACCCCGAACCCGGTCGTGATGACACCCATCATGAAGACAAGACCAGCCAATCCAACAATAGTATATCTCTTTAAGCGGTTAATTAACATAATACAGTTTAAAACATGATTTAATAGCAATAGTTTGCGGAATTAAAGATAACAATAGTGGAAAAGTCATCTCGACACAGCCCTAACCGGGGTGTCACAAGTCACGAGCATCTAAGATAATAAACTCTCAAATGTAACTACAGAGTCTCAATACTAGAAAAGAAAGTAAAGACATAGATAGAGAGGAGCTCCAAGCTGCGAACGCCAGCAGCTACCTAAAGTCTCCTCGAAGATCTGCCTTAAGTTGAGATGAGTCAGCACTCGAGAGCGGGACCTACTATGCATGAATCTTCACACACGGTGTAGGGAGTAATGTGAGTACTCTAACCCAATGAGCAATAAATATAAATAATGGCTGAAAGTAAGAAAACACGTGAAAAACACAAAGCATTTTATACCGAAGTAGTAAAATCACTTAAAATAATAAATCAGTGAAATATCAAGTAAAATCCACTTTAACAAGTAAAGCAAATGAATTGGCAGATAAATAATAAATAGAAATTTGCCTATCGGGCAATACCTATGAATAGTACTAGCCCCTCCGACTCACTCTCGGAACTATATCAGCCCTTTCGGGCTCACTCTCATATCACAATGGGTACTCGCGCTCACTGGTGGTGTATAGACTTTGGGAGGTCCCCCTTATGGTCCAAGCGCAATATTAAGTCGTCTCATGGCATTAAATCTCGGCTCTCAGCCTCACATCACTCAAGCCATTTCGTGGCCTATATATGTATCTCAGACCCTCGGCCTCATATCACTTAGTGTATCCTCACATCTAGTCCTCGGCCGACTCAGTCCGAAAATCATCACAAACCCCTCAGGCATTAATGAAACAATAGTTCTCAGCCCAAAACATCATTTAAAATATCATTTAAGTCTCAAAACTGAGTAAAAGCGGTCGAGTTGTAAAACAGTGGGAAACAACATGACTAAGTTCATCTAATAAATCAATACAGTAAGGAAATAGTGATAAAAATCTCGAAGGGTGCAACTAGTTGGCACGAAGCCCAAATATGACAATCAACCCAAGTCATGATGTTAACAAATAAGTTTCACTCAAATATGCGATAAAATCATCAATCGAGATGGACCAAGTCACAATTTCAAATAGTAAACGACCCCCACGCTCATCATCGAGCATGTGTCTCACCTCAATATAGCACTACGATGTGCAATCCGGGGTTTCAAACCCTCAAGACATCATTTAAATTCATTACTCACCTCGAACAGGCAAAATCTCTAGCTCGTGATGCCTTTGCCCCTCGAATCGGCCTCTACGCGCGTCGAATCAATCCAAAATCAGAATGAATATATCACAATAGGATAAGGGAACAATTTCCAAGCAAAAACAGTCGGAAAATACCAAAAATCCCAAAATTACCAAAACCCGAGCCCGTTCCCTCTTCTCGAAACTCAAATTTTTTATATCCACGGGTTCTATATCTCCTTACGAGTTCATACATACCAAAAGTTCTCAAATTTGACCCCAATTGATCCTTCAAATCTTGAAAACCCAAGCCCTAGTTCTTCAATTTTTAGCTTAAGTTTCATGATTTTCTACGTAGATTTCACAATAGAAACGAGTTTTAGGTTCAAAAATCTTACCTCCAATTGATTCCCCTTGAATCCCTCTTTGATCTGCACCAAGAAGCTCTCAAAATGATTAACTATAGGTGAAAATAGACCCAAATTCGCGGATGAAATGAAATTATAACATTCTGCCCAGGCATTATTTCTTTCTATGAAATCGCGGAAAAACATTCGCGATCGCGAAGCACAAAAAATTCAACTCCCAATTTTACTCTATGCGATCGCAATGTACAACCTTTTCACACTTACGCGATCGCGGGCCCAATGCCGCGTTCGCACTGAACAAGGTCAAGCCAAGACCCCAGGTTCATTAACTCTACGCGAACGCGACCTTACCTACACATTCGCAATCGACAATTTCCTTAACCCTGTGCGATCGCAACACTTCCTATGCGAATGCATTGAAAAAAATGGACTGCCCCCAAAAGCTTCTACGCGATTGCAATAGAACCTATGCGATCGCAATGAATAAAATACATGCAACCGAAGTCTACAATTTCTGCTATCTTTCAAACTCCAAAAATGGTCCGAATGACCACCCAAAACTCACCTGGGCCCCCGGGACCTCAACCAAAAGCACCAACACATCATAAAACATTATTTAAACTTGTTCCAATCATCAAAACACCTCAAACAACATCAAATTACTCAAAACACATCGGATTCAAGCCTAAGTTTTATAAAATCTTTTGAAATACGTGAAATACGCTTTTGATAAAAAAAACCAACCAAACCACGTCTGAATGACCTGAAATTTTGCACACACATCCCAAATGACACAAAGAAGCTATAGCAACTCTCTGAATTCCATTTCGACCCTTGGATCAAAATCTCACCTATCCACCGTAAATCGCCAAAATATCAACTTTTCAATTCAAGCCTAATTCTACTCTAGACTCCAAAACCCATTCCGATCACACTCCTTAGTCATAAATCAACTATCGACGCTAATCGAACCATCGAAACTCACATCCGAGCCCTTTAACACATAAGTTAACATACGGTTAACTTTTTCAACTTAAACCTTCTTAAAAGAGACTAAGTGTCTCATTTTTTATCAAATCCACTCCAAACGCAAACTAATCAACTTGATCACATAAAATATGGATAACGAGACATAAAGAAGCAGAAATGAGGGAAACGAAGTGGTAACTCATGAGAGGACTGGACGGGTCGTCACATCCTCCCAAACTTAAACAAATGTTCGTCCTCGAACGAGTCAAGAAACATATTTGAAGACTCAAATAGGTGAGGATATCTGCTCTGCATCTCCCCCTTGGTCTCCCAGGTAGCCTCGTCCACGGGCCGACCTCTCTACTACACCTTCACTAGTTATATCCTTTGACCTCAACTTCCGAACCTGACGCTCCAAAATAGTTGTTGGCTCTATATCATAAGTCAAATCACCCTCCAACTGATCCATGTTGAAATCCAATACACGAGACGAGTCTTTAACATACTTTCAGAGCATACATACATGAAATATCGGATGTACGCCTGACAAGATGGGTGGTAAGACAAACTCATAAGCCACCTCCCCAATCCTCCTAAGTACCTCAAACGGTCCAATAAACCGCAGGAGTCTCATAACACCTTTCGTATGTGAAACCTTCAACAGAACTTTCTCACCAACCATGTAGGATACATCTCGAACCTTCCTGTCCGCATAAATATTATGCCTCGACTGTGCCGTATGAAGTCTCTCCTAAATTACCTTTACTTTATCTAAAACATCCTGAACCAAATCTATCCCCAATAGCCTAGCCTTACCGAGCTCGAATCGACCAACTGGAGATTTACACCGCCTCTCGTACAATGCCTCATATGAAGCTATCTGAATACTTGACTGGTAGTTATTGTTATAAGCAAACTATGCAAGCGGTAGAAATCGATCCCATGACCCTCCAAAATAAATAATACAGGCAGGCACATAGCATATCCTCCGATATTTGAATGGTGCGCTGGGATTGCTCGTCCGTTTGAGGGTGAAAAGTTGTTCTCAACTACACCTGAGTACCCAACTCTTGCTGAATAGACTTCCAAAACTAGGAAGTAAACTAAGTGCCCTGATATGATATGATGGAAACTGGGACACCATGCAACCGAAAAATCTCCCGAATATATATCTCTGCCAGTTGCTCTGAAAAATAAGTAGTACAGATAGGAATGAAGTGCGCGGACTTGGTCAACCTATCTACAATTACACAAATATCATCTAACTTCTTCAAAGTTCGAGGAAGTCCAACAACAAAATCCATAGTGATCCTCTCCCACTTCCACTCAGGAATAACCATCTGCTGAAGCAAGTCACCAGTTTCTAATGCTTATATTTCACCTGCTGACGATTGAGATACCGAGCTACGAACCCCACAATATCTTTCTTTATTCTCTACCACCAGTAATGATGTCTAAGATCCTGATACATCTCCGCAGCACCCAGATGAATAGAATACTGCGAGCTATGGGCCTCCTCCAATATCAACTCCTGAAGCCCAACGCAAATTCGAACCTTCATCCTGGATAATCCATAATCATCAATGTTCACATCTCTAGCATCATCATGCTGAAATCTATCTCTAAGGATAAGCAAATGCGGATCATCATATTGGCGCTCTCTGATGCATCATATAAAGAAGATCGAGATACTACACAAGCCAATAACCGATTGGGCTTAGAAATATCCAACCTCACGAACCGATTGGCCAAAGCCTGAACATCAATTGTAAGAGGTCTCTTCACAACTGGGATATATGCGAAACTCTCCATACTCATTGCCTTTTAGCTCAAAGCATCGGCCACCACATTGGTCTTTCCAAAATGGTACAATATAGTGATATCATAATCCTTAAGCAACTCCAACCATCTCCGCTAACTCAAATTAATATCCTTTTGCTTGAACAAATGCTGAAGACTGTGATGATCAGTGAATACCTCACAAGATACACCATACAAATAATGCCACAAAATCTTCAATGCATGAACTATGACAACTAACTCCAAATCATGAGCGGGGTATTTTTTCTCGTGGGGTTTCAACTGACGAGAAGCATACGCAATAACTCTACCCCCTGCATCAACACATAATCAATCCATACTCTCAAAGCATCACATTCCATGATATATGAACCTAAAGCTGATGGCAAAACCAATACTGAAGCTGTGGTCAAAGCTGTCTTGAGATTTTGAAAGCTCTCCTCACACTCGCCCGACCATTCAAATGAAGCACCCTTATGAGTCAACTTGGTCAAGGGCGATGCGATATATGAGAATCCCTGAATAAACAAGTGATAATAGCTTGCCAAACCAAGAAAACTATGAATCTTAGTAGCTAAGGACTGTCTGAGCTAACTCTACACTGCCTCTATCTTCTTTGGATCAACCTTACCACGTGTCCCAAGAATGCCACTGAGCTGAGCCAAAACTCACACTTAGAGAACTTCATAAAGCTTCTCCTCCCTCAAATGCTCTATGTGCTCCTCCTGACTACGCCAATACACCAAAATATCATCAATGAAGACTATGACGAACAAGCCAACATAAGACTGGAACACGCTATTCGTTAAATGAATGAACGCTACTAGGGCACTGGTCTGTCTAAAAGACATAACCATGAACTTATAATGACCATATCTGGCCCTGAAGGCTGTTTTGAGAATATCTGAATCCCTGATCTTCAACTGGTGATAACTTGAATGGAGATCAATCTTGGAGAACACCCTCGCTCCCTGAAGCTGGTTGAGTAAATCATCAATGCGAGGCAAAGGATTTTTGTTCTTAATTGTTGCCTTGTTCAATTGCATATAATCAATGCACATTCTCATTGTGCCATCCTTATTCTTCAAAAATAAAACCGGCGCACCCCAAGATGACACACTCGGCCAGATAAACCCCTTATCTAGGAGTTCCTGAAGCTGCTGCGTTAACTCCTTCAACTCCGCTGGTGCCATACGATACGACAAAATAGAAATGGGCTCAGTGCCCAGCACCAGGTCAATACCAAAATCAATATCCCTATCCGGTGGCATGCCAGATAGTTCTACATGAAATACATCAGGGAAGTCCCTCACAACTGGAACAGAATCAATATTGGGAGTCTCGTCTCCAACATCCCTCACAAAGGAAATATACGAGAGACAGCCCTTCCAACCATACGCTGGGCTTTCAAGAAAGATATCACTCTACGAGGAATATAATCAGTCACACCACGCTACTCGATCTGCGGTACACCCCGCATAGCCAAAGTGACTGTCTTAACATAACAATATAGAATAACATGACATAGAGATAACCAATACATGCCCAAAATGACATTGAAATCCACCATACTCAGTATCAAGAGATCAACTCGAGTCTCCAAACCCTCATTAGTCACCACACATGACCAGTACACAAGGTCTACAATAACAATATCTCCCATCAGGGTAGATACATGAACAGGTAAGCAAGAATCTTACGGGGCGTACCCAAATAATGAGAAAAATACGAGGACACATAAGAAAGGTGGAATCGGGATCAAATAGTACAGAAGTATCTCTGTGGCAGACTGAAACAATACCTATAATAACAACATCATAAACAGTAACATCAGATCTACCTAGAATAGCATATAAATAGGCCTGACTGCCCCTGATTGACCTCCCATTCTTGGGCGACCCTCACTTTCTAACCTCTACCCTTAGCTGGCTGGGCGGGTGGTAAAGTAACTGGAGTAGAAGCAAAGGCTGACCCCTCTGCTAGGACGAACTAGCAATACGATGAGGATACTGCCTCCACACATGCCCAAACTCTCAACACTCAAAACAAATCCCAAGTACTGGAAAAGGGGGCTGAAAGGAACCCCTAGTGCTTGAGTACCTAGTAGATGCACTCAGCATAGAAGAACCCTGAGACGATGGGGCATGAGATGAACTCTGAGCTGGGAGGGCGTTGAGTGAAGGCTGGCCATGCTGAGACCCATGATAACCATGACCTGAAGATGCCCCATGATACTTTGGGCGAGTTGACTGAGCGGGCCTCAACGAACGACCTCTACCACACTGAAACTAGTCCCTCAAAGGAGCACCACTATAACTGCTAGATCCTCGAGACCTCTTGGCATCCCTCTCCTTTCGAACCTGCTGGCGAACCGACTCAATATCACGGGCGATATCCACCACCTCCTCGAATGTAGCACTAGATACCCTCTCTTGGGCCATAATAATATGGAGCTTATAAGTAAGACCATCCACAAATCTCCTGATCCTCCCTCGATCTGTCGGAACCAATTAGATGGCATGACGAGCCAACTCAGAAAACCTCGACTCATACTGTGACCCAATTATCTCCCCATGTCGCAACCACTCAAATTGTTTATGCAACTCTTCTCTAGGGGACTACGGTACATACTTCTCCAAGAAGAGAGTAGAGAACTACTACCAAGTAAGGGGCGTTACACCAACAGGCTTACACCTCTCATATGCCTCCCACAAAGTGAAGGCATCCCTAGAAAACTGAAAGGTGGTAAATACCACACCACTAGACTCAAGAATCCCAACTGTACGGAGCATCCGTTGACATTTGTCTAGAAAATCTTGGGGATCCTCGCCCTCAGCACCAACCTTTCAAGATGACGCTGCTCATCATCCGGCATAACTGGTATCATGAACTCCTGAGCTGGTGTAACTAGCTGGGCTAGAGGTGCCTCTAGTGTCTAGAATCCCTGCACAACCTAATCGGATATGCAAACAACAAGGGTCTAATTGCCTCCCCCGACCTGTAAAGTAGCTACTGCTGTAGTGGCTGAAACTGCCTGATCCAAGCAAGTGCAAAATGTCACGATCTGTGGCAAGGCCTCCTGTAGATCCGGGATCACGATGGGCACAACTAGTGCTTTAACGGGTGCTGCTGGGTCTTGATCCTAGGCTAGGGCAGCTGGTGGATCAATAGGCACTGCCCTCGCCGCTATGCCTCTGCCACGACCACGATCGCGCCCTGGTGGCCTCAACAGGTGGCACTGGTGGTCATCCACCTCGTCCGTGAGAGAATAGAATAATAGAAGTTTAGTTCTCGGATTAACAAGTTCGCACGACAAGAATTTTCAAGAATATGAACTTTTTCCTAAAAGGTTTTGTAGCCTCTCAAGGATAAGTACAAACGTTTCTGTACCGATATGCGAGACTCTACTAAACTCGCCCATGAATCGTTAGACTTATGTAACCTAGGCTCCGATACCAACTTGTCATGACCCTTATCCCAAACCCGGTCGTGATGACACCTCTCGTGAAGATAAAGCCAGCCAGTCCAACAACAATACATATCTTTAAGCGATTAATTAATATAAGATAGTTTAAAATATGATTTAATAGTAATAGTTCATGAAATTAAAGATTAAAATAGTGGAAAAACCATCCCGACATAGCCCTAACCGGGTTGTCACAAGTCACGAGTGTCTAAGATAGTGAACTCTCAAATGTATCTACAGTCTCAATACTATAATAGAAAGTAAAGAAATAGATAGAGAGGAGCTCGAGGCGGTGAATTGCCAACAGCTACCTAAAGTCTCCTCGAAGATCCGCCTGAAGTTGGGATGAGTCAGCACTCAGGAGCGAGACCTGTTACGCCAGAATCTGCACACACGGTGTAGGGAGTAATATGAGTACTCCGACCCAGTGAGTAATAAATATAAATAATGGCTGAAAGTAAGAAAACACGTGAAAACCACAAAGCATTCTATACCGAAGTAGTAAAATCACTTAAAAAAGTAAATCGGTGAAATATCAAGTAAAATCCCTTTTCAACAATTAAAACAAATGATTTGGCAGATAAATAACAAATAGAAATCCGCCCATCGGGCAATAACTCAGAACAGTACCAGCTCCTCAAGCTTACTCTCAGAACAATATCAGCCCCCTCGGGCTCACTCTCATATCACAATAGGTACCCGTGCTCACTGGGGGTATACAAACTCCAGGAGGGGCCCCTTACGACCCAAGCGCAGTATTAAGCCATCTCATGGAATCAAATTTCGGCTCTCGGCCTCACATCACTCAAGCCACTTCATGGCGTATATATGTATCTCAGGCCCTCGACCTCATATCACTCAGTGTATCCTCACATCTGGCCCTCGACCGCGCTCAGCCCATAAATCATCACAAGCCTCTCAGGCATTAATGAAACAGTAGTTCACAACTCAAAATATCATTTAAAATATCATTTAAGTCTCAAAACTAAGTAAAAGTGGTTGAGTTGTAAAAAAGTGGGAAACAACATGACTAAGTTCATGTAATAAGTCAATACAATGAGGAAATAGTGATAAAAATTCCCGAAGGGTGCAACTAGTTGGCACGAAGCCCAAATATGGTAATCAACCCAAGTCATGATGTTCACAAAAAAAGTTACAACCCAAGGATAAATAATCAAGCTATCTCGTGGCACCAACCAGGCCCTCACAATGATCTTGAAACTAGCAAAATCCGAGCCCAAGTCACCTCAATACAACACTATGATGTACAAATCCGAGGTTTCAAACCCTCAAGATATCGTTTACAATCATTACTCACTTCGAGTCGGTAAAATCTCTAGCTCGTGACACCTTTGCCCCTCAAATCGGCCTCCACACGCGTCGAAGCTAACCAAAATCAAGCGAATACATCACAATATTCTAAGGGAACAAAGTCTAAGCAAAAACAATAAAAAAATACCAAAAATCCTGAAATTAGCAAAACCCGAGCCCCGGGCCCGCTTCTCGAAACTTAGAAATTTTTACATCCACGGGTTCCTTATCTCCTCACGAGTTCATACATATGAAAAGTTCTCAAATCCGACCCCAAATTGTCCTTCAAATCCCCAAATCAAAATCTCAAAATCCCAAGCCCTGGTTCTTCCATTTTTAGCTTAAGTTCCATGATTTTCTAGGTAGATTTCACAATAGAAACGAGTTTTAGGTTCAAAAATCTTACCTCTAATCGATTGCCCTTGAATCCCTCTTTAATATCCATTAAGAAGCTCTCAAAATGATTAACTATGGGTGAAACTACACCCAAAATCGCGGATGAAATGAAAATATAACATTCTGCCCAGGCCTTATTTCCTTCTATGCTATCGCGGAAAAACCTTCGCGATCGCGAAGCACAAAGAATCCAACTCCCAATTTACTCTATGCGATAGCACTTTAACACTCTGCGATCGTAATGCACAGCCTTTTCACACTTACTCAATCGCAGGCCCAATGCCGCATTTGCACTGAACAAGGTCAAGCCAAGACCCCAGGTCCATTAACTCTATGCGAACGCGACCTTACCTATGCGTTCACAATCAACAATTTAATAAACCCTGTACGATCGCAACACTTCCTATGCGAACACATTGAACAAAATGGACTGCCCCCAAAAAGCTTCTACGCGAACGCAATAAAACCTATGCGATCGCAATGAACAAAATACCTGCAACTGAAGTCTGCAATTTCTTCTATCTTTCAAACTCCAAAAATGGTATGAATGACCACCCAAAACTCACCCGAGACCCCCGGGACCTCAACTAAAAGCACCAACACGTCCTAAAACCTTATTCAAACTTGTTCCAATAATTAGAACACCTCAACCAACATCAAATTACTCAAAATACATCGGATTCTAGCCTAAGTTTTCTAAAATCTTCTGAAATTTTAGACTCAGAGAATTCCTAGCTAGATTTAACAGGGTGAGAGTGAGCCTACCAAACGTATCTGAGGGGATGGCGGTAGAATCCTTCCAAAATGGGTTAAGCAGGAATGGGTCGAAAGAGACTAAATATTTGTTAAATAGGCTCATGAAATACCCTCCCACCAATTGGGAAGAAATCCACAATGCCTATTGTGGCGAAGTAAGGGCAGACGAGGATGACTTCAATAGTCCGATCCAATGGTTGACATCAGTCCAAACTGAAATGAAGAAATATCGGCGCAACGATGGTCGAAAGGATCAACTACCCCATCTCAGCTGAGAAAGGCATCAACCCTACATCAGGACATTCATCCCACCTCCTCCATGGCACACAGATGTTCCCCCTCGAGATACCACGCCAAATCGAAATAAAAGAGGTATGCCTCCACTCTTATCTGCTCATAATTTTTGTATCTCCCCTTTAAAAATAGTGTACGCAACAGAGAAGCTCGGCCTAAAGGTACAATAGCCACAAAAGATGAAATACGATCTGAGCACCCGGAAGTCAAACGTCTGTGTAAATTCCATCAAGAAAGGGGCATAAGACCGAAGATTGCATAGGCCTGCGACATGAAGTAGTAAGAATGCTAAACCAGGAACACCTGAGAGAACTGCTGAGAGATCGAGGACGAGCTAACTTCACTCGAGGGCGCGATCAACCTCAGGGACCACCAAAAACGCCCTCACCCACTCATACTATACAAATGATCATCGGCAGTGGTGATGATACGACAATCAAACACATAAAATTCACCACTACACACAAACTCAAATTGTCAATCGCTCACGAACGGTACGATGGCCTCGAAGATAGTATGATATTCGATAAGTTAGATACCGATACTTTGTATTTACCTCACTATGCTACTCTTATTATAACTTTACGTGTCATGGATACCGATGTAAAAAGGATAATAGTGGATGACAAAAGCGGCGCGTGTATTATCCATCCTCGAATCCTCACACATATGTGACTCGAGGATAAAATAATACCACGTAGCATAACACTAACAAGTTTTAATAATGCAGTTGAACGAACCTCTAAAGAGATAGTGTTGCCCGTTCTGGCTGGAGGAATCACTTTAGAAACACGTTTCATGTCATGAATCAAGAAACAACCTACAATGCTATTATAGGGGCCTCAAGGATACACGCTATGCGAGCCATCCCGTCAAGTTTCTATCAAGTAATCAAATTTCCTACTCCATAGGGAATATTCAGCATCTGGGGTGAGCAACGTACCGCATAATATGCTATCGTATCGCCCAGGGTTACGGACATCCCAACAACTAAAAGGAGAAAGTGCGGAAGCATAGCAGTCAGTCGTATCAAGAACCATAATCAACGTACAAAGAGAGGCTATCAAAGACCTGAACGTCGTAGAAGCCTGCGAGGAAACCGTAGAGCACCTCAATTTCTTCCAACTGGATAGCAACGACAACATTAAAAAATCTTATATCGGGCCCAATCTCTCAAAACCAGGTAAGTTCCATAAATTCTAAACTGATAATGCCAATGTGTTTTCTTTCTCCCATTCAGATGTCCCAGGCATAGCAAGAGACATTTCCACGCACAAGCTGAATGTTGACCCACTCTACCCTCCTATGCGACAAATGAAGAGAAAGCTTAACGATATAATCAACGATGCAGTTAGCAAAAATATTGATAAGCTACTCGCTAATGGCTCCTTCTAAGAATCATAATATCCTCAGTGGGTCGCCAATGTGGTCATTGTGAAGAAGAAAAATGGAAAGTGGCGGATGCGTGTCGACTTTACCAGTTTAAACAAAGCATGCCTAAAAGATTCCTTTCCATTACCACACATCGACCAGCTCATCGACGCAATGGCAGGGCACGACCAGCTCATCGGTGCAACGAAGAGGACCAGGAAAAGATCACGTTTATCACTCATCGAGTACACTGCTACAGAGTCATGTTGTTCGCACTTAAGAACGCAGGGCAACATAACAAAGGTTAGTCACAAAAATGTTCAAAGATCAACTCGATAAGACTATGAAGGTATACATCGACGACATGCTAGTGAAATCAAAAAGGAAAAAATATCATATCGATTATCTGAGGGAAGCCCTCGACATACTGAGGCAATATGACATGAAATTAAATCCCGAAAAATGTGCCTTCGGCGTAACCTCAAGTAAGTTCTTTGGTTTTTTGATGTGGCAAAGAGGTATTGAGGTCAACATAGAGCATATGAAGGCCATCAAAGGAATACTAGAAACATTAACCAGCAAAAAACGGGTAGCTACCATGTCGAGGTTCATCTCACGGTCATAAAGATAGATGCCATAAATTTTTAATGTATTAAGGAAGGATCATGGACTTCAGTGGAATTCAAAATGCGCCGATGCCCTAATAAAACTAAAAGCATACCTTTCCTCACTGCCATTACTCGCCAAAGAAAACCCAGGCGAGTGCCTACTAGTCTACCTAGCGATATCCGAAGTCGCGGTAAATGTAGTTTTAGTCTGCGAAAACAAAGGTACACAATCTCCAGTTTACTAGATTAGTAAAACCTTAATTGATGCCGAAACAAGATACCCCCACCTTGAAAAATTGGCTTTGGCGTTAGTTATAGCTCAACAAAATCTTAGACCATACTTTCAATGCTACCCCATAAAAGTGGTAAAAACCTTCCCCCCTTCAGGAGCATCCTGGACAAACCCGAGTTATCGGGTAGGTTGGCCAAGTGTGCCATAGAATTGAGCGAGCATGATATAACATATCAACCGCAAACTGCAATAAAGTCGCAAGTGCTCTCCAATTTCGTCGGTGATTTCATCGTAGAAATACCACCCGAGGTTGAGCAAGAAGCATTTCGCCATTCGGCACGTCCAACTTTTGGGTCCTCTATACCGATGGTGAATCTAATGTGTTGAGATCGGGATTGGGACTCATCTTCGATGTCCCTACGGGCAAAATAATTCGCTAATCCATACGGTGTCCCAAATTAGTAACAAAGAATCCGAGTATGAGGCCGTAATTGTAGGATTGAAGTTAACCCTCAAGTATGGCACTCGACAACTCGTCCTTCACTGTTGCTCTCAACTCATAGTAAATCAAGTCACTAGGACTTTCCAAATCAAGGATCAAAGACTACAGAAATACCAGATAGAAATTAACAAACTACTACTAGAATTCGACGAATGCTATCTTGACTAGATACCCCGAGCACAGAATATCGAAGCAGACGGTCTCGCCAAACTAGGATCAGCTGCCAAAAATATCAGCAAAGAAAATGTGGTCACCCTCCTCCATTCCTCAATAGACCATGTCGAGGTACATTCTATAAATTTAACATGGGACTGACGCAACCGAATCATAACATATTTGCAGGAAGGGGCGCTACTACGAGATAAGAAAGAAACCAAAAAGCTTTGAATACAGGCTGCTAAGTATAGCCTCATAAACCATGACCTTTACAAAAGTACTTTTGGTGGTCTACTGGCCAAACGCCTTGGGCCAAATCAAACAAGGCGGGTGCTAGAGGAAGTACACGAGGGGCACTGCAGTGCCCATCCAGGAAATTGATCCCTCGTCAGATGCCTCATCTACACATGATACTACTGGCCAACCATGAAAAAAGAAGCCATGGATTACGTCAAAAAATGTGAGCAATGCCAAAAATATGCCCCTATGATACACCAAGCAGGAGAACTCACGCATTCCATTACTTCGCCATGGTCATTTATAAAGTAGGGAATTGATATCGTCGGACCCCTCCCAACAAGCCAAGAAAAGGTACGTTTCATTGTGGTTTTAACTGATTATTTTTCCAAATTGGTGGAAGCAGATGCGTAAACCCAAATACATGAGCAAGAAGTCATCGCATTCATATGGAAAAATATAATATGCCGCTTCAGCATCCTCAAGAAATTAGCTGCGATAACGGACCTCAGTTCATCGGGAAGAAAATGACTGAGTTTTTGAAGAATAGCGCATTAAATGGGTACTCTCCACACCATACCATCCCACCAGTAAGGTCAAGCTGAATCATCCAACAAAACGATATTAAATATATTAAAGAAGAAGTTCGAGGACGCCAAGGGGATATGGCCAAAACTGCTACCAGGGGTACTATGGGCATACCGCACCACGCCAAAAACCAGAAAAGGCGAGATGTCATATTCATTAGTCTACGGGACTGATGCAGTTATACTCGTCGAGGTCGGAGAACCTAGCCTAAGATACTCCAATGAGAGTGGACCAAGAAGCAACGAAAACATATTACAAGACCTGGATAAAGTCGAAGAGCGAAGGGATATGGCTCACATAAGAATAGCCCAAAAAATAACAAGCAGAAATGTACTATAACAAAAAGGCCAAAGTACGATCACTCAGAGTCAGTGACTATGTTCTCAAAGCCAAAACACAAGCAGTGAAAGACCCGAATGAAGGGAAACTGAGAACAAACTAGAACAGGCCATATAAAATCACAGTAGCAACAACAAAAAGGGAATTCCAATTAGAGACGATAGAAGGAAAACTACTACAAAATAGGTGGAATATCGCCCATCTCATATACTTCCACTTCTGAAAAGAAACACCGCCTAAGTCGTACTCTTTTTCCCTCACCCAAGTTTTGTCATAATTGGGTTTTCTCGGGTAGGTTTTTAATGAGGTAATGAGGGGCCGTCTCGAGGTCCGAAGTATTGTTCATTTCCTCGCCTACCGATGTCCTCTCCAAAACAAGCAATTAAGGGACTAGATATAAAGATTCTCCATTGTATATGTGCGAAATCGACATTTATCGCCATTGTAGATATAAAGAATCTCCATTGTATGTACAAAATTGACATATCTCGCCATTGTACCCACAAAGTCAACATATATTTCTGATAGGAATATAATCACTCCATTATTTATACGAAATCAACACGCGTCTCCAATGCATGAATAAAATTGGCATATGCGACACTACAACAAATATAATAGAACGCCATGCTCACGACATGATACTACTTCGGTACCAGCTCGAAAGTAACATCCCAATGGCTAATTCTATCATCAAAGATATAAGTCCGACATAGTTTGAACCACGACGGGATACTACTTCGGCACCAGCTCGAAAGTAACATCTCAATGTCTACGACCATCGTTAAAGATATAAGTTCAACATAGTTCGAACCACGGCGGGATACTACTTCAGCACCAGCTCAAAAGTAACATCCCAATGGCTAAGGCCATCGTCAAATATATAAGTTTGACATAGTTCAAACCACGACAGGATACTACTTCGGCACCAGCTCGAAAGTAACATCCCAATGGATAAGGCCATCATCAAAGATATAAGTTCGACATAGTTCGAACCAGGATGGGATACTACTTCGGCACCCTTTCGAAAGTAACATCCCAATGGCTAAGGCCATCTTCAAAGATATAAGTTCGACAAGTTCAAACCACGGCAGGATACTACTTCGGCACCAGCTCGAAAGTAACATCCCAATGGCTACGACCATCGTCAAAGATATAAGTTCGACATAGTTCGAACCACGACGAGATACTATTTCAGCACCGGCTCGAAAGTAACATCCCAATGGCTAAGGCAATCTTCAAAAAATATGGGTTCGACATAGTTCGAACCACGACGAGATACTACTTTGGTACCAGCTCGAAAGTAACACCCCAATGGCTAAGGCCATCGTAAAAAATATGAGTACGGCATAGTTCGAACCACAACGAGATACTACTTTAGCACAAGCTCGATAGTAACATCCCAATGACTAAGGCCATCATCAAAGATATGAGTTCGACATAGTTTGAACCATGACGAGATACTACTTCGGCACCAGCTCGAAAGTAACATCCCAATGGCTAAGGTCATCATAAAATATATGAGTTCGACATAGTTCGAACCACGAGAGGATACTACTTCAGCATCAGCTAGAAAGTAACATCCTGATGGCTAAGGTCATCGCCAAAGATATTAGTTCGAGTGAATACGAAACACAAATGGTTTAATATTTCAGCAAAGGTTTGGAATAACATAAATACAACAAAGTTTACAATCGAATAGACAAAAAAAGAAGAGGGAAAAACACGATTAAAATGATTTTTCATTACGGAAAATACATTACACGTACTTGTATTTATAAAGGGCTCAAAGACGCCCTTAAAAAACAGCAAAGCAAAAGTAAATACAAACCAAATACTACACGTCAGTTTTGTTGTCATACACATCCTCATACCAAGAGTTGGAGGAAAGTTTGTTCGCATTATCAGAGTTAATATCATCCCCGTCAGACGTGAGGGATCGTACCCGCACATCTCGCGAGCTGCATGGGCCTTGGCACACATATCTTGAAGCTCTACTTTGGACGCCCTCTCGTCAATATAAAAAACCTTATACACATCGAGCTGGGCTTCAGCATGAACTCATAACTCATACAAATGTCGAGGCACGACAGATCAGCCGAAGCAAGAGATGTAGAGGGATGAGACCGTGGTTGCACGCCCTCCGTTTTTAAAGAAGCCACTTACTCATTTAACATGGATAGTTCTATCTCCAACCCTTGAATACGCCACTCAAGTTCCGCTATCTTAAGCGCAGACGCCTCCATCTCCTTGGCCCACTCCAACCTACAAACACAAAAGGGCGTCTTCGAAAACCACTGCCTCAGAGATGGCAGTCGCCCTCTCCCTTTCGGCACGGGCCAATATATCAACATTCACTCTCAATCCACCCTTAAGCTCATCGACCTTTGTCATCTTCATACCCAGTTCGGCAGTTAAATAGGCCACCTTTACTTGGAGGTCAGCATTTTCGGCCACTACTCCCTTATTTAGCTCGAGCTTATCCTTCTTGACCTTAAGGGCTGCTTCGAGCTTACTACTATGGGCAACGACCTTCATAAGGTCCTCATAGATCTCCTTCAACTGCTCGACCTTACGTGCCAATTGATCCTCCTTCCGCTTGAGCCCTTCACAGAATAGTTGGAAGTCACGATCCTGGTTGTAGATGTCGGCCATCGCACAATGCATGGTGCAATATTCTTGATACTTGGAAGACATCATTCCATACATATTTATCATCCTCCTTTCTCGACGCTCACACTCAATCTCCATGAGGAGGGTCTAATACGAAAAACAAAGTTAAAACAAATTAACTACTAAAAAAATAAGGTTTTAGCGATGGATAAATTCTGTAGCTAAGTAAAAAAATTTGTTGCTAATCTTATTTAGTGACAATTTAGTGACAGCAAGTCGTAGTTCTCGGGGATGATATGTGTCGATAACAACCCTACGTTCTGACCTCTACGCGTGTATGGCGCCTCAAAAACTCTCAAACATCCCCGGGTCAACGTCCAAACCCGTGTTGTCGTCCTCGATGCGTAAGACCCCTCCAATGATAGATGACACGCCACCCTCAGTGGAGCTCACAAACCCCCTCCTTGGTAAAACAATTTTGTTCGGGGAGACCTCCCCACCAAGATAGCATTCACCATAAACGCATGTGTAGGTGTCGTCCCCGACATACCCATCCTACTCTTATCAGTCTCAACATGCACGTCTTTCCTGAGCTCTACTCTCCTCTTCTTTCTCAGAGAAGGTCTGTCCCGTTAGAAGACTCGTCCAAAAGATGATAAATCGGAAAAGAAGAAATTTTCTCCCTCACGACCATCTCCCGAGAGGAATATCTCATCTATACCAGTGGAGTACGACCCTCTCGGACGAACTCCTCCAAAGTAAATTGGATTCCTACCGAGGTGATGGCTTGGAGAAATACAGGGACTGGGGCCCTCCTCCTAAAATCTCCATGACTTGTTTTCAGAAAAAAGTCGTATCAATAGATAATGACAAACAACTGAAAAAGCGATGTATAGGAAAATACTTACCAAACGAGACTTTTGGCCCAAAGTGTTTCACAAAAGTAGGTCGATCTCGAGTGTCCACCGCGTGAGGTAGTAAATAGGTTACTCAGTCCTCTATATCGATGATAGGATGGGGTGTATGCCTCACAACTACACCAAAAAGTTAAAAATGAGTACTAAGTCGGAAAAAACAAAAACAAAAAGAGTAAACGAGTTATGACACCTACGATTATTATTCCACCGCTCCGGGAATCTAGCGGGGTCCAACACAATATGTTCAATTCTGACAAATAAATACTTATGCCAAAACTTACGACTCGCTCGGTCGTTAGTTTCGACCACCATCCCTTTGGTTCCACGGTGCCTCAAGTGTATCGTAGTACCCTTGTGAAAACTGGGAGAAAACAAGTGCAAAAGTTGGTGTATATCGACTTCTCACCCCACCAACTACGCATATTTTGTCAACACTAAAATATTTTTATACGTGTACGAGAAATTTGTGCCGGGAAAATTTAATAAAACCGATAGAATATTTCTGCTGACGGAAGAAGAGGGAAGGAGTGACCGATTACAAAGAGGTATTCATATAAAGCACAATACCCCAGTTTATAGACCTTTATGAGGTCCCTCCCCGTCGGAACCATCTCGATATGGGGAGGGGGGATGTTATACTTGGTACGTAGGGCTTTTATATGGGCCTGCTCGGTTTCAGATATCACTAAGGTAGGAGTAGGAGCAATGTCCTTGTGAAAGTCACTTTGAGACATAGGGTGTCTTGGTAACAACTCATCTACGACGGAAAAACTATCCCCTTCCCTAGCCGTCGCATCCTCATCATTAGTAAAAAATGCCACGTATAATGGTGTGGCATCAGAAATCCCCTCACGTGATCGGTGTGTTCTAGGCATGTCTATGGAAGAAGATATGTTAACGAAACTAAAGAGACCAAGAACAATGAACAAGAAATAGGAAATGAAGAAAATCGCAGAAGCAACGCTAAAAACACGGAAGAGACTGATCAGAAGACAAATGGCTGGGAATTTTTGAAAAAACAAACCCTTTCCCCTATTTATAGGGTTGGGTGGCACCATAATCGAAGCGGAAGGCTTCCCATGGACAGCAACACCGAAGCGACATGCCATCAATCTCTGCCCCAGGAAGATGCGCAATGATGACGCATGTGAAAGTGACATCATTTCCTAATAGAACACACCACCCAGGATATAGCGAAGGGCACTGCTCTGCCGTCATCGACCAAATCGTTATGGTTTGTAGACCAAATTTCTTCGCAAATATGGGCGATGTCCGCTTACCAAGGACGCGCCACACCGTGACCCCGACAAGCGAAATGACTAACTGTATAGGTCAAAATTTGGACGACCACGACCATTACTGAGTGTAGCAAAGAACGATGTCCTTACAATGTAGCGTCCTTCGGTCGTTATGAAGGGTGACAACTAACAACGGCTAGTGAACGCACGATGTCTACAATAGTGTTAGCATGATAGAGAACAATAGGAATATGCCTTTCGAATATTCCTTGTGTTGTACTTTTTTTAGGGAAAAAAAGGGGATTGTCCCCTATGAAGAGGAGGAAAATAACACTCTGTAGGGGGAGAAAAATGCAAAAGATGGTAACCTAACATGCTAAAACCTTTACATCATCTTTGGTCTGAGCCAATTGCATTCATTGCTATATTCTTTTTACATTTGAAGTTCTCGCATTTATGAATAATCATTTGGTTCCAATATATTAGGAAGCGTCATTCACCTTGTTTTACCCTTGCACTATCTAATCCAGATTTTATTACGCTTAGTTGAGATTTACATCTTCACCTTTATCAATTGATTTAATTAGAAGAATTTTAATATCTTTTGGTCAAACAATTATGAGGTTATACTGTTTAAACAAATAATTTTTTAGAAATTATGCAATGCTTTAATACATCAAACTAAATAATTAACTAATGCAAACATAACTAATATCAGCATTACTAATATGCTATATTAAATATTATTCTTATACACTTTACCAAACCACCCCTTAGTTTTTAACTTTATTGTATTTAGTTAGATCAAAAGTGCTATGCGATAATAAGAATCCGGAACCAAAGTGTTGTTAAATTAAAAAACAAGAACGTTTCTATGTGTTTTAAAAAAAATGTAACATATGTATATACAACGCCACTTTATGTGGCGTTGTATACTAACGGTAACGGCTCCGTTATTATACAACGCCACAATAGGTGGCGTTGTGTATATGAGTTTATGTACAACGCCACCTATTCAGGCGTTGTACATTCTGCAACAGTACAACGCCTGAATAGGTGGCGTTGTATAACCTCTTGGCCTAAATTCTCCAGCATTTCTCACCACTCGGGCCTAAATTCTACAGCATTTCTCACCACCCCGAGCGAATTATAAGAACTTATTTATATTGCCCGCTAAGTATCATATTAAATAACAATTGCTTAAATAATTTAAGTGATTAGAACGTAGAGTAAATGGAAGTGTGGAATAAATAATTTCTACTATGTGTTTAGTTCATTTGTATGTTTTTTATTCTTATTAAGTTATGTTTGTGTTTGTGTTCTAATAATTTAAGTTTAAGTTAAATATTATGTATTAATAGACGAAATAATTAAATACTAAACAATAAACGAAATAATAAAATAAATGATGAACTAAAAAATGAAATAATAAAACAAATGATGAACTAAAAATTTAATATATATATTTAATTAAAAATTGTTTTTACAAAAAATATTATTTACAACATATACAAGATATAAAGTAACTATCTTGTATGTGTCCCGCAATGTGTGTGCTTCAAAGCAGCCGTCGGCCTCAGGCGCATCCCTGCCATTTTGGGTTGCCGGGAGAGTCGGTTCTGAAAATTTGAGCATTTTGGGACACTTAGTCCCTAAATAAGAGCTTTGAAGCTAGAAAATGGCCCGTAGCCGGAACAGTGTTAAGACGATCTTGGAACGGAAATCCGATGGTTCCATTAGCTCCGTTAGGTGATTTCGGGGTTGGGAGCGCGTTCGGAATGTATTTTGGAGGTCAGTAGCTCAATTAGGCTTGAAATGCCGAAGGTTGAAATTTTGGCGAATCCGAACGATAGGTGAGATTTTGATCCGGGGGTCGGAATGGAATTCCGACAATTTCTGTAGCTTCGTTATGTGATTTTGGATATGTCCGCAAATTTTTAGGTCATTTGGACGTCGTTTGGCCGGGTTTTGGATTGAATGTTAGTTTTGAAAGTTTTGAAGAAACTTAGGCTTGAATCGATGTGAATTATGGGTTTTGATGTTGTTAGACGTGTTTTTATGATTGGAATAAGTTCGTATCATGTTTTGGAGTATGTTGGTGGTTTTCGTTGGGGACCGGGGGGCCTCGGAGTGTTTTCGGATGGGTAAACGGAAGGAAAACATGGAAAAATTGTAGGTTGGGCCTTCTGTTCTGTCGTTTTCGCCCCTGCGGAAATGGGACCGCAGAGGCGAGTCCGCAGGAGCGGAACTTGGGGCGCGGGAGCGCCTGGGTTCGCAGAGGCAGATCCTCTTCCGCTGAGGCGGAGTCGCGGGAGCGGATTTTGAGTGTGGGGGCGGGACCGTAGAAGCGGACCCAGGTGCGCGGAAGCAGAAATTGGGTTTTTGAGTTAAACCGTAGAAGCGGTTGAGAACTCGCGGAAGAGGACGCGTGGAAGCGATTCTATGCTCGCAGAAGCGGAAGCGGCCTGCTAGGCCTGGAATCGCAAAAGCGACCAGTTGGTCGCGGATACGGTCTCGCAGATGCGAGATTTTGTCCGTAGAAGTAGAAACCGCAGAAGGGATTAAATATCAGAAGTTAATATTTTAGAACAGTCTAAAACATTTAGGGCTCAGACTTAAGAGACGACTTGGGCGATTTTGAAGGGAAATTCAAGGAGATTCCTCAGGTAATCAACTATGGACTCAAATTATGGTTTTGTATTGATAAATTATGCAATTAACACCTGAAATTGGAGGAACTTGGGGTGTATTGTAGAGATTTTCACCCTAGGCTTGGGTTATAGGAAATCAATGATTTGAATGGGAAAATAGAGTCCGATTTTGGTAAATTTAATATGCTTAGACATTGAGAGTACGATATAGAAGTACTCAAGTCTGAATACAAAATATACAATAACAACTGGAATGAGAGGAGAAGCTAGGCTCTGCGAACGTAGGCAGCTACCTCAGCAACTCGATGTGACAATGTAACCGCTGGAGATGTCCGCCTACTGCTCCTGTGTACCTGAGTCTGCACACAAAAGGTGCAGGGAGTAGGGGTGAGTACTAAGTACTCAGTGAGTAACAAATATATACATGTAGCTGACAGTAAGAAATCCACAAAATACCACAATATGAAGCTACACTACAGTCCGAATCTCCTACGAACTAGCAACAATAATACAATACAACTACCACAGAGTAATCCAACAAATACAGATGCAATGCAATGCACATAACTGCTACGGCGTGTAGCCCGATCCCATTTAACGTCGACGGCGCTCACTGGGGGTGTGTACAGACTCCGGAGGGGCTCCTACAGCCCAAGCGCAATACTGCTGCGGCGTGCAGCCCGATCCTCATATCAACCACTGCGGCGTGCAGCCCGATCCCATGCTCAGTCCACAATAAGCAAATAAGTCACAAAACAATTCATTATCCTTAATTCCAGTTCTCAATTCATAATTTATGAAAAATACTTTTATCTTTATTAGATTTGTAAAAGCCGGTGACTTAGCATTTCAAAAGTGTGATTTCAATTTTCAGGACTGAGATCAGTGATTTAAGCAATTTTTGCTATCACATAAATATTGTCCTTTAAGGACACTACAGATCGGCACAAGGCCCCAAACAAGGCTTACAGCCCACAAATATAGCAAATACGGTGTATTTCCAACACTAACAACATATTATTCATTTCCGGGATGGACCAAGTCTCAATCCCCAATCACAATCAATCCCGCACCTGCCACGGTGTGCGAGCCACGCCCTATTAGCGTCACAATGTGCTAAGCCGGGGTTTCGAACCCTCAAGCTACAATATACACAAACTACTCACCTCTAGCCGGTAGTAGAATCGTCCGCGATGCCTTTTCCTTTGAATTTCGATGCCTCGTGTGTAGAATCTAGTCCAATAACAATAATTGTATCAATTACGGGTCAAAGAATCATAACCCACTTCAATCTATATGAAATTCGCAAAATTACACTAAGTTGGTAAAACCCGACTTTCGGTACGATTCTCGAAAAATTACGAAAGTCACATATTCGGAATCCTCGTCTCCATACGAGTCTAAGCATATTAATTTTACCAAAATCGGACTCCATTTGCTCATTCAAAACCTTGATTTTCTAAAGTTCAAACCTAGGGTTAAATCTTCCATGAATCACCCCAATTCTTCCATTTTCATGATATAATTGCATGATATTATCAATACTAATCATAATATGAGTTCATAGTTGATTACCTGATGATTTCCCTTGATTTCTTCCTCAAAATCGCCCAAAGTCGCCCTTAAGCCGAGACCCCCAAATGATAAAATGTTTCTGAAATTTTCTACTTCGGATACACTTAACTTACAGCGATTTCCGCTTCTGCGGAAATATTTCCGCTCCTACGCGTCCGCTTCTGCGGAGATTGGACCGTTTATGCGGATAGTTCCGCTTCTGCGGCTAGACGTCCGTTTCTGCGGACTCGCCCAAGCGGCTCCCCTTCCGCTTCTGCGAAGGCCGCTTCTGCGGCTCCCCGTCCGCTTCCGCGCTTCCGCTTCAGCGGCTCCCTTTCCGCTTCTGCGGTCGCCGCTTCTGCGGCTCCTTTCCGCTTCAGCGCACCCGCTCCTGCGCCCATAATTCCGCAGGAGCGGAAACAACAGAGGCAGTGCACTATTTTCTGCAATTTTCCATATTTCTCCCGATTAACCATCCGAAAACACCCGAGGCCCCCGGGACCTCATTCAAACACACCAACACATCCTAACTCCTTATTCGAACTTGTTCCAATCATAAAAACACCATCCTAAACATCAAAATCATCAATTAACCACGGATTCAAGCCTAAATTTCTTAAAAACTTTCAAAACTAACATTCAACCCAAAACCCGATCAAACGATGTCCGAATGACCTGAAAATTTGCAGACATATCCAAAATCACATAACGAAGCTACAGAAATTGTCGGAATTCCATTCCGACCCCCGGATCAAAATCTCACCTACCATCCGGTTTTCGTCAAAATTCAACATTCGCCAATTCAAGCTTAAAACTACACCGGACCTCCGAATTCAATTCCGATTGTTCTCCTAAGTCATAAATGATCCCCGGAACTAGTCGAATCGTCAGAATCCGGTTCCGAGCACTCTAACTCAATAGTCAACTCTTGGTTGACTTTTCATATTCAAGCTTTCTTCAAACATGCTATTTGTTTCATTTTCAATCCAAATCACTTCTTACTCACCCGATATACTCTAATACTGTTTTAAAAGCATAATATATGTAAATGCACGGTAACGGGGTGGTAATTCCCGTAACGACGGGCCGGGTCGTTACATTCTCCCCAACTTAAACAAACGCTCGTCCGCGAGCGGGTTAAGAAACATACCTGGAGCATCAAACAAGTGTGGATATCTGCTCTGCATTTCCTGCTCGGTCTCCCAAGTTGCTTCTCCCACGGGACGACCTCTCCACTGCACTTTCACTGAAGCTATATCCTTAGATCTCAGCTTACGAACCTGTCGTCCCAAAATGGCTATTGGTTCCACATCATAAGTCAAATCCTCATCTAGCTGTATCGTGTTGAAGTCCAACACATGAGACGGGTCTCCGACATACTTCCGGAGCATAGATACATGGAACACCGGGTGAACTCCCGACAAACTGGGTGGCAAAGCAAGCATATAAGCCACCTCCCCGACTTTCCTAAGCACCTCAAAAGGTCCAATAAACCTTGGGCTCAACTTCCCTTTCTTTCCAAACCTCATAACACCCTTCATAGGCGAAACCTTCAGCAACACCTTCTCACCCACTGAATAAGACACATCTCGGACCTTCCGATCCGCATAACTCTTCTGACGCGACTGAGCTGTGCGAAGTCTCTCCTGAATCACCTTACCTTGTCTAAGGCATCTTGGACTAACTCTATCCCCAACAACCTAGCCTCGCCGGGCTCGAACCAACCAACTGGAGACCTACACCGTCTCCCATATAAAGCTTCATACGGTGCCATCTGAATGCTGGACTGATAGCTATTATTGTAAGCAAACTCCGCCAAAGGCAAATAATCAGCCCATGAACCACCAAAATCAATGACACAAGCACGCAACATGTCCTCCAATATCTGAATAGTACGCTCAGACTGCCCATCCGTCTGTGGATGAAATGCTGTGCTCAACTCTACCTGTGAACCCAACTCTCGCTGAAATGTCCTCCAGAACTGAGATGTGAACTGGGTACCTCTGTCCGATATAATGGAAATAGGAACTCCATGCAATCTCACTATCTCACGGATGAATATCTGTGCCAACCGCTCTGAGGTATAGGTAGTACACACGGGGATGAAGTGAGCTGACTTAGTCAACCTATCCACCACCACCCAAACTGAATCAAACTTCCTCGCTGTCCGAGGGAGTCCACTAACAAAATCCATAGTTATTCTTTCCCACTTCCACTCAGGGATATCAATACGCTGGAATACACCACCAGGTCTCTGATGCTCATACTTGACCTGCTGACAGTTTAGACACCGAGCCACATGGCTCACAATATCTTTCTTCATCTTTCTCCACCAGTAATGCTGCTTCAAATCCCGATACATCTTCGCGGCTCCTGGATGAATAGAATACCGCGAGCTATGGGCCTCTTCCAATATCAACTCACGAAGGCCATCAACATTGGGCACACATATCCGGCCTGCATCCGCAATACACCCTCACTATCAATAGTGACATCTCTAGCATCATCATGCTGAACTTTGTCCTGTCCTTAAGGACAAGCAAGTGTGGATCATCATACTGGCGCTCTCGAATACGATCATATAAAGAAGAACGAGCTACTACATAAGCCATCACCCGGCTGGGCTCAGAAATATCCAGCCTTACCATCTGGTTAGCTAACGCCTGGACATCAACTGCTAGGGGTCTCTCCCCAACTGGAATATACGCCAAACTGCCCATACTAATAGCCTTCCGGCTCAATGCATCAACCACTACATTGGCTTTCCCGGGATGATACAAGATAGTAATATCATAATCTTTAAGCAACTCAAGCCATCTCCGCTGCCTCAAATTTAGATCTTTTTGCTTAAACAAATGCTGAAGGCTGCGGTGGTGTGTATATACATCACAAGATACACCATATAGATAATGTCTCCAAATATTCAAGGCATGAACAATAGCGACTAACTCCAAATCATGAACATGGTAGTTCTTCTCGTGGGGTTTTAGCTGACGAGAAGCATATGCAATAACTCTACCCTCCCGCATCGACACACAACCGAGTCCAACTCTAGAAGCATCACAATACACCGTATATGACCCTAAGGCCGATGGTAACACAAGTACTGGAGCCGTGTGGTCAAAGCCTCCTTGAGCTTCTGAAAGCTCTCTTCACATTCATCGGACCACACAAATGGAGCATTCTTCCGTGTCAACTTAGTCGACGGTGAAGCAATAGATGAGAAATCTCGAACAAACCGACGGTAATAACATCGCCAAACCGAGAAAACTACGAATCTCTGTAGGTGAGGAAGGTCTGGGCCAATCTGCACCGCCTCGACCTTCCGAGGATCAACCCTAATACCATCGCTGGACACTATATGTCCCAGAAAACTCACGGTATCAAGCGAACTCACACTTAGAGAATTTTGCATAAAGCTTCTCTTCCCTCGACCTCTGCAATGCCACTCTCAAATGTTGTGCATGCTCCTCCTGGCTGCGTGAGTATACCAAGATATCATCAATAAACACAATCACAAAAGAATCAAGGTACGGCCGAAATACACTATTCATCGAGTGCATGAATGCTGCTGGGGCATTAGTCAACCCGAAAGACATCACCAGGAACTCGTAGTGCCCATATCGCGTCCTGAACGCTGTCTTCATAATATCTGAGTCCCTGATCTTCAACTGATGATAGCCGATCGAAGATCAATCTTAGAAAATACACTAGCTCCCTGTAGCTGATCAAATAGGTCCTCGATACGAGGTAATGGGTACTTATTATTCACTGTTACCTTGTTCAGCTGCCTGTAATCAATGCACATTCTCATTGTGCCATCTTTCTTCTTCACGAACAACACGGGTGCACCCCAAGGTGACACACTCGGACGAATGAAACCCTTATCTAAGAGTTCCTGAAGTTGTTCTTTCTATTCTTTTAACTCTGCTGGTGTCATGCGATAGGGAGGAATAGAAATGGGATGAGTGCTCCGGCACCAAGTCAATACCAAAATCAATATCTCTGTCAGGCGGCATGCCTGGTAGGTCTGCTGGAAATACATCCGGAAACTCCCTCACAATGGGAACCGAATCAAGATTGGGTGTCTCGGCCTCAACATCTCTAATGAAGGCCAAATAAGACAAACAACCCTTGCCAATCATTCGCTGAGCCTTTATATAAGAAATCACCCTGTCGGACACATAATCAGTCAAGCCACGCCACTCGATCCTCGGATTACCGGGAATAGCTAGTGTGACTGTCTTGGCATGACAGTCCAGAATCGCATGGTAAGGAGATAGCCAATCCATGCCTAGAATTACATCGAAGTCTACCATGCCCAGTAGTAATAGATCAACTCGGGTCTCCAGACCCCCAATAGTAATAATACAGGATCGATATACCTGATCCACAACAACAGTATCTCCCACTGGGGTAGACACATGTACGGGCAACGCAAGAATACCACGGGTCATACCCAAATGATGTGCAAAGTAAGTAGAAACATAAGAATAGGTGGATCCGGGATCAAATAAGACGAAGCGTCCGCATGGCGGTCGAGATAATACCGAAATAACCGCGTACGAAGCGCTAGCATCCTTCTCGTCCGGAAGAGCATAGAAACGAGCTTGACCTCCACCGATGCGATCCTCGCCCGCAGGGCGACCTGCGGATACCGGCCGCCGGTCCTGGCTAGCCGTGCGCGGCGCCGAAGAAACGGGAGTAGAAGACGAAGGCCTGATCCCTCCGCCGTGACCTCTTACGAAGCCACACTGAGGACACTCTCTCTCGATATGACCCAAATCACCGCACTCGAAACACAACGGCACGAAGATGGAAGAAGGGGCTGCCGAGGACCCTCGCTGCCGATGAATCTGTCGCTGAGGAAACGAGGAGCGAGCTGCGAGCCGGAAGAGCACTCGGTGCGGGCCGACTCTCGCCGACGGCTCTGCCGACCACGATAACCTCGCCGGCGCTCGGCGACCACGATCGGATGAAACCCGGCTGGACTCGCACGTCCAGACTGATGAGATCGGAAGGAGCGACCTCTGCTATGCTCGGAATTGGCCCCTAGACGGAGCACCGCCGTAACTGCCAGTACCACGAGGCTGCTTAGCCTCTCTCTCCTCTCGCTCTGCGGCGATCTGTCTCAATGTGACGGGCGGCATCAACCACCTCCTCAAAGGTAACTGTAGAAACTCTCTCCCGGGTCATCAATATACGGATGGGATAAATAAGACCATCAATAAATCTTCGGATCCTCTCCCTGTCGGTAGGAACCATCCACATGGCATGACGGGCCAGCTGTGTGAATCTCATCTCATACTGATTAACTGTCATCTCTCCTTGTTTCAACCACTCAAACTGACGTCGCAGCTCCTCCCTCTGAGACTGGGGTACATACTTCTTTAGGAAGAGAGTAGAAAACTGTTGCCATGTGAGAGGTGCTGCTCCTGCAGGCCTACGCCTCTCAAACTCCTCCCACCAATCAAATGTGGGACCAGTAAACTGAAAGGTGGTAAATGAAACTCCGCTAGACTCAAGAATACCAGCTGTACGTAGCATCCTCTGACACTTATCCAAGAAACCACGGGCATCCTCGCCCTCAGCGCCACCGAAATAGGGTGGCTGAAGTCTACCAAATCTCTCAAGACGGTGCTGCTCGTCGTCGGGCATAGTCTGAACCATACGCTCTGGAGCTGGTGTAGCTGGAGGAATAACTGGGGCAACCACCTGAGCGGGGACCGTCTCTGGCGTCTGAAGTCCCTGAACAACCTGCTTAGGTGTGCAAGCTGCAGGGGTCTGCTGACCACCCCCTGTCTGAGATGTCGCTGCAGTAGCGGTAGCTGATACTACCTGCCGGTGCCTGAACCTGAGCTGCCGGAGCGTTCACCGCTGGAATCTGGTCCTGAGTCTGGTCAGTCGGTGGGTCAGCAGGTGCTGGAGCTGCTGCCCTACCTCTACCACGACCACGGCCTCTGGGTGCCAATGGTGGTCGTCCGCCACGTCCGTTAGCTCGTGTTCTCGCCATCTGCGAGAGAATAGAATATGGAAAGATTTAATTTCATGATAACACAAATCGCACGATGTGAATTCAAGAAAATGAGGTTTTTCCTAAAGTTTCTGTAGCCCTTCGAAGATAGATACGGACGTCTACGTACCGATCTGCGAAAGCCTACTAAACCGGCTCATGACTCGCGAGTCCTAATAACCTAGAGCTCTGATACCAACTTGTCACGACCCAAATCCGGTCGTGATGGCGCCCAACAATCAAACTAGGCCAGCCAGACCAACAATTTAATTATCACCACGATATCAGTCCCAAATGGACAACCCAAGAAGAATATATGAGTTTAAGAACTCCAATAATAATAATACTGAACAAAATACTGACACTCCCAAAGATCCAGAGTCACAAGTCTAGAGCCTCTAACAAAACCCAATAGGAAATAGAGAGTACGATATAGAAGTACTCAAGTCTGAATACAAAAAATAAAACTGGGATAAAGAGTAGCCAGGTCCTGCGAATGTCAGCAGCTACCTCAACAAGTCTGATAACTCTGTAAAACGAGACTCCTCAGCTAAACCTCCAGCGTACATGAATCCGCACACAAAGGTGCGGGGAGTAGGGGTGAGTACTAAGTACTCAGTGAGTAACAAATATATACATGTAGCTGACAGTAAGAAATCCACAAAATACCACAATATGAAGCTACACTACGGTCCGAATCTCCTACGAACTAGCAACAACAATACAATACAGCTACCACAGAGTAATTCAACAACTACAGATGCAATGCAATGCACATAACTGCTACGGCGTGTAGCCCGATCCCATTTAACGTCGACGGCGCTCACTGGGGGTGTGTACAGACTCCGGAGGGGCTCCTACAGCCCAAGCGCAATATTGCTGCGGCGTGCAGCCCGATCCTCATATCAACCACTGCGGCGTGCAGCCCGATCCCATGCTCAGTCCACAATAAGCAAATAAGTCACAAAACAATTCATTATCCTTAATTCCAGTTCTCAATTCATAATTTATGAAAAATACTTTTATCTTTATTAGATTTGTAAAAGCCGGTGACTTAGCATTTCAAAAGTGTGATTTCAATTTTCAGGACTGAGATCAGTGATTTAAGCAATTTTTGCTATCACATAAATATTGTCCTTTAAGGACACTACAGATCGGCACAAGGCCCCAAACAAGGCTTACAGCCCACAAATATAGCAAATACAGTGTATTTCCAACACTAACAACATATTATTCATTTCCTGGGATGGACCAAGTCTCAATCCCCAATCACAATCAATCCCGCACCTGCCAGGTGTGCGAGCCACGCCCTATTAGCGTCACAATGTGCTAAGCCGGGGTTTCGAACCCTCAAGCTACAATATACACAAACTACTCACCTCTAGCCGGTAGTAGAATCGTCCGCGATGCCTTTTCCTTTGAATTTCGATGCCTCGTGTGTAGAATCTAGTCCAATAACAATAATTGTATCAATTACGGGTCAAAGAATCATAACCCACTTCAATCTATATGAAATTCGCAAAATTACACTAAGTTGGTAAAACCCGACTTTCGGTACGATTCTCGAAAAATTACGAAAGTCACATATTCGGAATCCTCATCTCCATACGAGTCTAAGCATATTAATTTTACCAAAATCGGACTCCATTTGCTCATTCAAAACCTTGATTTTCTAAAGTTCAAACCTAGGGTTAAATCTTCCATGAATCACCCCAATTCTTCCATTTTCATGATATAATTGCATGATATTATCAATACTAATCATAATATGAGTTCATAGTTGATTACCTGATGATTTCCCTTGATTTCTCCCTCAAAATCGCCCAAAGTCGCCCTTAAGCCGAGACCCCCAAATGGTGAAATGTTCTGAAATTTTTTCTCACTTCTGATACACTTAATTTACAGCGATTTTCGCTTCTGCGGAAGAATTTCCGCTCCTACGCGTCCGCTTCTGCGGAGGTTCGATCGCTCCTGCGGATAGTTCCGCTTCTGCGGCTAGGCGTCCGCCTCTGCGGACTCGCCTAAGCGGCTTCCTTCCGCTTCTGCGATGGCCGCTTCTGCGGCTCCCTGTCCGCTCCCGCGATTCCGCTTCAGCGGAAAATGCTCCGCTTCTGCGGTGCCCAGCGCTTCTGCGCTCCTGGTCCGCTTCAGCGCACCCGCTCCTGCGCCCATAATTCCGCAGGAGCGGAAACAACAGAGACAGGACTCCTCAAACCTGCAATTTCCATGTTTTTCTCCCGATTAACCATCCGAAAACACCCCGAGGCCCCGGGACCTCATTCAAACACACCAACACATCCTAACTCCTTATTCGAACTTGTTCCAATCATAAAAACACCATCCTAAACATCAAAATCATCAATTAACCACGGATTCAAGCCTAAATTTCTTAAAAACTTTCAAAACTAACATTCGACCCAAAACCCGATCAAACGATGTCCGAATGACCTGAAAATTTGCAGACATATCCAAAATCACATAACGAAGCTACAGAAATTGTCGGAATTCCATTCCGACCCCCGGATCAAAATCTCACCTACCATCCGGTTTTCGTCAAAATTCAACATTCGCCAATTCAAGCTTAAAACTACACCGGACCTCCGAATTCAATTCCGATTGTTCTCCTAAGTCATAAATGATCCCCCGGAACTAGTCGAATCATCGGAATCCGGTTCAGAGCACTCTAACTCAATAGTCAACTCTTGGTTGACTTTTCATATTCAAGCTTTCTTCAAACATGCTATTTGTTTCATTTTCAGTCCAAATCACTCCTAAGTTAGAAATTTCAGAAACATTTCCAAACTTTGAGGGCTCGGCTTAAGGGGCGATTTGGGCGATTTTGAAGGGAGATTCAAGGGGTTTCTTCAGGTAATCAACTATGGACTCAAATTATGATTTTTGTTGACAATATTATGCAATTATCTCATGAAAATGGAGGAATTTGGGGTGTTTTATGGGGGTTTTCACCCTAGGCTTGAACTTTAGAAAATCAAAGTTTTGAGTGGGCAAATGGAGTCCGAATTTGATAAACTTTATATGCTTAGACTCGTATTGAGACAAGGGTTCCGAAAATATAACTTTCGTGATTTTTCGATAAGCGTACCGAAAGTCGGGTTTTGGCAACTTGTGGGTTTTGGTGTATTTTGAGTTATTTTGATTGGATAATGCCCAATTAGCCTATTTTGATGTGATTCTATTGATTTTTATCAGATTCTACACTCTGTGGAGGCCGACATTCGCGGCAAGAGAGTTGTTTCATAGCGGTTTTGTACCGGAGTCGAGGTAAGTGGCTTGTCTAACCTCGTGTGGGGGAATTTTCACCCTAGGATATTATGTGATAGTTTAAATGCCTTGTACGCGAGGTGACGGGCGTGTACATGCGCTGGTTGTTGAATATGTACTTTATTTAAAATGTTCGATGAGTGATATTCCTGTCTTTAGCTGTTAATTTGATATTTTACCTGGTAGTGGTTAGAAAAGCATGATTAGGTAGTACTTAACTGTTTAGTTGCCTAATTGCCTTATTTGAACTTCTTGATAATTATTGGCACTATTTTTTTGGTGAAGTTATAGTTAAGCATAATTATTCTCTCTATGGATTCCTTTATTTGCTGTGCTTGTGGACTGCGGGTTCGATTCCCGGAGACCCAGGGCTGTGGGTTCGATTCCCAGAGACCCGGAGTGATATTGGTAGGGACTACGGGTTCGATTCCCGAGATCCTGAGTTATTGGTAGGGACTACGGGTTCGATTCCCGAGATCCTGAGTTATTGGTAGGGACTACGGGTTCGATTCCCGATCCTGAGTTATTGGTAGAGACTGCGGTTTCGATTCCCGGAGATCCTGAGCTATTGAGATATTATTGAGACATGGGTCGCGGGTTCGATTCCCGGAGACCCAGGGGTGCTGTTAATGGGACTGTGGGTTCAATTCCTACAGGTCCTGGACTTGTTTTATTGAGTTGGCTATTCGTTGTTAGCTTAATTGTAGACGATGGTAGTAATCATCTTATTGTTGCTAGTTCGGAAATTTATTATTCATTTAAACCGCTTATTGTTGTTATTATCATTGTATTATTGTTTTCTCAGTAGGGCCCTGACCTTCCTCGTCACTACTCCATTGAGGTTAGGCTTGGCACTTACTGAGTACCGCTGTGGTGTACTCATGCTACTCTTCTGCACACTTTTGTTGTGCAGATCCAGGTACATCAGAGCAAGCTCGTACTAGGTGATTCCGCAGCTTTCTGGGAGACTTCGAGGTATGATCCGCTACGTCCGCGGATCCGGAGGCTTCCCTTCTATTCTAGTAGTACTAGTTGACATTTTTCTTCATGTCGTTGTTAGATACTCTTTACACATAGAGCCACAGTTGTATATTCTCTTTTAGTCTGTGTTACCGTGGGATTCCGGATCTTGGTAGTGTTTTATTCAGTGTGTTGACGGATGTATGTGCCAAGCGGCACGGATTACATACCTTTTTATGCTATTTTTCCGCTGTTTCTTATTTAAGTGTTCATAGCTTGTATATTTAAAAATTGTTTTTACAAAAAATATTATTTACAACATATACAAGATATAAAGTAACTATCTTGTATGTGTCCCGCAACGTGTGTGCTTCAAAGCAGCCGTCGGCCTCAGACGCATCCCCGCCCGTCCAGGTACGCTATCAGGATCATCATCATCGAATTTCCTCCTAATAGGTTGATGTGGCTCAGGATAACATGCAGCAGTCGTGCTGTCAGGTCCAGCAGAATACTACATAATAAAGTAAAAATTAGTGTATAAAAGCACATAATAATTTATAATTAATAGTTTTATTATCTTACCATCATAGCGTATGGATCCTGTATGTAGTCATCTTCCGCATCGTCAACTGAAGCCTGAACAAGGAGATTATTATAATGTAATAAATAAAATAAGTTATAGTTAAAAGATATTTATTTTAATTTTGGAATTATTTGCCCGGTGCAAAAATCATGTGCTCACAGGCGGCCACGGGATATATCCCTGGTCGGTGCACCCTCAGATGTGGTAGATGGGCCGGGGTAGTATGCACCCCAATCCGCTGCTTGAAAATCAGAGCCCGTGATCAATAATGGACCATGTGGGGTCATCTGTGAAGGGCCTGCAGTGTCGTATATACCAAGGTTGTAAGACGGAATGTCCGTCTCATCACCGGGAGCATCACCGGCCTCATCGGGAGCATCCTGCTGGACACCACGTCCTCGGGCAGCACGAGGTCGCCGGGCAACACCTAATAGTCGGGCAGCAGGTCGTCTGGCACCAGCAGGTCGTGGAATACCACGACCTCGCCGGTATGTGGGTGGATCAATATAATCAGCATCATGTGCTAAGCGCTGATCCGATCTGGCACGCTGTAGTGTCTCGGCAGCCACTGTCATGAATCGCCGACCATAATCCATAATTACCACGGGATCGTGCGCATAATCCTGCATCTCCCGCCCCATACGGTGGACGGTATGCAATCCAATGGTCTGCACAAAAGTAAATAATGTAAACTAAGTTTAACTCACAACATTATATGTACATTATTAAATATAACATAAAACTTACCAGAGCCTCGTGTCTCCCGGCGTATGAGACGTACCGCCCATCTACCCGATGCACTGGGTTGCCGACAAATAGACGGGACACTGTACGATACCATGCTAGATACCCTGCAATAGGATAGTGCTGTGGAGGTGGGATCAAATCACCTCGGCTATCCCAAATGCCCAGTTGAGTCTGGAGCCAGCCTAAAAAGGTGTCGTCCACCCTGCTACGATCATCCCTCTCATAATGTGTACGATGCCACGAAGGATGAGGCGGTATAGGCTGCAGCATGCCAAACTGACGATAAACTCGCTCTGAGGCATGATGCTCCACTATATCTAGGCATGTGAGAGGGACAGAAGACCTCCAAATAGCCCGGCCTAGAGTACAGTATCCTGGGAGGGTAGCTAGCAACTCCTCACTATAGGATGTCCAGATGAACTATCAAATAACAACACAAATGGTTAGTATTCGTAACACTAATTTAAACAATAACTAGTACGTTTAGTTAGATTTTTACCTGTGCATCCTCTAGGAAGTCTAACACTTCCCTGACGGCTGGAAGATTATGATGGGTATCAAATCCCCGCGTATATCCACGCCGCATGACCCACCTGCCAGCTAAAGGAAGGTCTGGTAATGCGACGTCAGCTGGTATCAGTGGAAAAGGTGGGCTGAGCTGCACAAATCGCTCCCAAACCCAAATCTAACATAGAAAGTTGATGTATACTGTGAGATAAAATATATTTAGGTAGATTTAACTGGGGGCAGATATTTTCATTGAATATGTTCTCACCTGTAGAAGGGGTAGGAAGCCGCAGATATCTCTCTGTGTGCCCATAGAAGCCCGACACATCTGCCTGTACAGGAATGCGAGGACAGTAGCACCCCAGCTGTATGTAGTTGTATCCTCGAACTGTGTAATGTGGTGTAGAAACCGGAGGCTAACAAGATTACCCGAAGTGTTCGGGAACAAGACACCCCCAAATAAAAGGAGCAGCAGCAACCTAGTGTAGTGGCTGACAACCTCCTCCTCTGAGTCATCAGTAATATGAGGGTGGAGCTGCTCCAGACGCTGTCCAATAGGGGTTAACTGTACCCGACTGATCCCAGCCCTATGATCAACGCCCTCCAGCCTCAAACCTGTCAGCATCTCTAGCAAATCCCAATACATCTCGCGGGGAAAATGCCTCATGCCCGACGGAAAAAGAACAGGTAACCCATCGGCTGGCAGGCCGTATAAAACCTCTACGTTCTACAACGTAATAGTGGCCTCGCCGATGGGAAGGTGGAAGGTGTGTCTCCGATTGCCACAGCTGAATGATGGCCGTGATCAATGAGTAATCCAGCTGTATCCGGCCAATCCGAATAATCCTGTAGAATCCCATCACCTCCAAGTGATGGACGACTCTAGGATGTAAATCTCGGGCACTAAGGAAATCCCACAATATATCGATCCGCCGACCCCGGAGTGTGTCGGTCAATAACTGTCCGTCCCATATATACTCAGATCGGTGCTGCGGCTGTAGGCCTAATAGCTCTAAGCTCCTAGGGCCAGGATGTATGGGCGCATCCATGTCGTCGACTGTAAAATTAAAAAATTTAATAACTTGTAAAAGTTACACATTTAATAATTTAATTGTATAAATTGCTGATAATAGCTATGTATTTTTTTTTATAATTTAAAGTTACATTTTTAAATATTTTATTGTGTAAATTAAATATTTTTAAGCTCCCGGGCTCGATGTTTTTGAGCTCCCGTGGATTCGATAATTTTTAATAACTTAATTTTAAGGCCCAGCGACACCAAACTATTATTAATAGCTATGTTACACATATAATTATAAAATACATTTAGAATAATTAAATTGTTTAAATTAAATATTTTTGAGCTCCCGGGCTCGATGTTTTTGAGCTCCCGGGTTCGATAATTTTTTAGCTCCCGGGTTCAATAATTTTTGAGCTCCCGGGTTCGATAATTTTTAATAACTTAATTTTGTGTATCAAAATTACAAGCTAAATACTACACATTAATTTTGTGGATTCGATAATTTTTAATAACTTAATTTTAAGGCCCAGCGACACCAAACTATTATTAATAGCTATGTTACGCATATAATTATAAAATACATTTAGAATAATTAAATTGTTTAAATTAAATATTTTTGAGCTCCCGGGCTCGATGTTTTTGAGCTCCCGGGTTCAATAATTTTTTAGCTCCCGGGTTCAATAATTTTTGAGCTCCCGGGTTCGATAATTTTTAATAACTTAATTTTGTGTATCAAAATTACAAGCTAAATACTACACATTACTACGCTACAAGGCTCTAAAATTTCCTATCCTAAAAAGAGTCTATGTTTTACTACGCTAAAAAGGTCTCTATTTTACAACTAACAACTAATATAAATTACACAAATATGAATAAACAACTAACATTTCTAACAAGTAATCTAAAATATAAACTAGTTCGGAAAATAACATAAAATAACTAAAACTAACTAAAACTAACTAAAACTAAAACTAACAAGTAATATAACAAGTTCGGAAACTAACAAGTAATCTAAAATACAAACTAGTTCGGAAACTAAAAAATAGTAGTATAAACATACCTTTTTACGGATGAAATATATTAATATAAAGCTTCCAAATTCGTCTACCTACGAAGCCAATAGCGTAAAACTATAGCGGGACTAATACGTATAACCCGGGGGGACCAAAAAAAATTTTTTTTTTTTGTTTTTGCCGACTGTCGCGTGGGGGGAGAGGGGGGACCGAAGTGTTTTTTAATTTGAAGAAGAAGAAGAAGTGTGAGGAAGAAGACGGGAGTAGGGTTTTAATAATGGGTTCAACGCCACCTACTATGACATTGAACCTGACAGATTAGTTCAACGCCATAGTAGATGGCGTTGAACATAAACATCTGTTATGTTCAACGCCATCCACTATGACGTTGTATATACTTATATTTTTTTTTTTAACCTATTTTCGATACAAATTTTTAGTTAGATCAAAAGTGCTATGCCAAAATAAACCTAACCCAACAGATAAGGGACAAAAATGGCTAGGACATGGTTAACAGTGTACCTAAATGTTTTGCTGTGCTGGTATTATGAAGACTAACCGTCCCCACATTGAGGGCCCACCAGTTGCGCGTTATGATTCATTAATGAAATGAAATGTGATTAACGGCAAAGGCGCTCATCTTCCTCTACAGTAAAAACACTTCTTTTACAAGACTTAATAGAATACTCATCGACTTAATAGGTGGTGGTGTCACACTATTTTCAAAGAAATCATATGTGACACTAAGATGAAATTAATGAAAATGTGATTAATAAGCCTCTATCTTATTTGTTGTGGGAATGAGCAACACGTGATGAATTCTTTTATTGTATTTGGTGCAAAAACTTTTATAGAAGTCGGGTAAATGTGTTGGTTCATTAATTTTCACACGCTAAACCCAAACAAACAAAACAACAGAAGACAGATCATCAACAGTTTGTCATGCCGTGACTATCGTTGTCCGACATCGATGGTCCCTTTGAAGTGCAACTACAAAAAGGCCAAAACTCACATGCAAAATTATTTACATTAGGAGGAAGAACTTTATCAGACCGTAATATTTGTGATGATAAGATATACTCGCTCCGGTCCAAAATAAGTCATTTTTTGAATGTTTTTTTCGCATATTAAGGAATCTATCTTTTAGCATTAATTAGCAATGAAATTGACCATATTAACATTTACTATCTCACGTAAACACTCGTAACACATATTTCAATACCATTAACTCCAAGGACAATGTAGGGAAAAAATAATTAATTCATTCTTGAAATCCGAAAAAATCACTTATTTTGGACCATAAGAAAAATGCCAAAAAATTACTTATTTTAGACCGGAGGGAGTAGTTTTTAGTTTAATGGTGAAATAAGTAAAATTTAAAATTTAAAATTTAAAAACTTTTAAATATAAAAAGGTACAGTTCTTTAGAATGTACTAATACGAAAAATGTGTTATATAAATTGAAATGAATGGAGAAGTATAAATTCACCTAACTCTAACTTGTAAGTTTTAAATTAAAATTATTCGGTGCAAATAATTTGTCCCTATATGCTATAATAATTAAAGATGGT